>JADMLL010000005.1:17801522-17832310 GCA_016920875.1 Columbicola columbae
ACTTTCAAATGTGAGGGAAATAGCCTACAGGGAGACAGGCGTTGTAGAGAGAAAGAGAGAAATAGGCAGGAGCGACGGTATATGCATAGGAGAGAATGGAAGACGTGATATGGTCCGGATCGGGAGCTTTTCGGGGATTAAAGGAGTGGATGTGGTAGGTCAACTCGGTTTCGGTGAAAGGAGGATCAGGTTTAGAGGAAGGGAGGCCTCCGGAAGTCACAGCAAAACGAGGGTGTGAACAGAACCATCCGCCGCAGGCGAATCGTCGGGCGAGTAAGTTCGAAGAAGCTCCGAAGCGATTGCAGGGATGTTGATCTGAGCTGAAGGATCTAAAGCATCTGTCGACAGTTGGGGACGAGATCGCTGCAGTGTTTTGGTTTGATCAGGCGGGCCATTTTCGTCCACACGTTGTCGTGGGCTAGCGGGTGGCAATCTCCCAGCCCCGGATTTTGCTGTCGGAGAACGGTGTTAAACTCCTTTTTGACGGAGCACAGGCGCTGAACAAGTTGCGAAGCAGTCTGACGAGAAGCATTCTTCAGTTTTCTCTTTAACCTTATAATGTCTTGAGAAAGGGCCTGCAATTCTTTGTTCCACCAGCGAAGATGTAGTTTGGCTGGGGATAGTTTCTTTAGAGTGTCGTTTACAGGCCTCCTGTATTTCTGAAGTTATGCTGGCTGCAGCAGATTCTAACTCAGCAGGCGTCTCGATCCCATTGATGTTTTCTGGTGTCAATCCGGAGTAGGAGAAGCGATGGACTAGCTCTAGAGAAAGGCGAAGAAGATTGCGAGGAGTCATGCAATATAGGCGGGTAGGGATAGGGAGAAAGGAGATGGGAACATGATCGGATGTGCTAGAGAGGAAGGGGGAGGTCGTCTAGAATTGAAGACTTCCCAAGAAGTCAGGAGTTATAAGGGTAAGGTCAATATTACTCTTTAAAACTCTGTCTCGGCGGGTGGTAAAGAAAGTGGGGAGTCATTGGAGATCGAAAGACTGTTCTCTTGAACGAATCGTTCGATGAGCTTTCCACGGTAGGATGTGTGGGAGCTGAACAACAAAGGATTGTGACCATTAAAGTCGCCACAGAGGATAAGGTGAGAGGTGATGGAGAAGATGGAGTTGCTGAGAACGCGGAGGTGGTCGGGAAAAGAGGCATCTGGGCGCAGGTAAGCGGATACAAACGTGTAAGTGACTCTCGAGAGCTGAACATGGATGACTGATGTTAAAGATGATGATAGTTTTTTGTTAAAGAAAAATGGAGATGACGATTGAGGATGATGATGGCAGCCTTGAGGGGAGAGCCGTCGGCCACAAGGCAGGAGGTCTCTTGGGCACGCCAGTAATACAATTGCGGCGGAATGGGGTTCCTGAACAAGCAGGATGTCAAAATTTCTGGCCAAAAGGCCAAAATTTCGCTAAGGAGAACAGCACTACTGCGGTTGCAGTTGAATTGACAATTTTGAGTGCATGATCCAGTCCATTAATTACATATTCTGTGTTTTCGTTTTTCGACTGATCGCAAGTTGATAAACCAGTTAAAGGAAAGGGCGTGGTGGTTGGTGTTGAAAGAGGTCTTGGAAGTGCGATTACGATAAGTGCAATTTACGCACCTCCAAGACTTTTCGTCAGACTTTTGTGGAGTCCTTACTGGAGTGGGATTTAGTACAGAAGGAGCAGCAATCATTCTCCTGAGAGCAGTGAGACGAAGTGTGACCGAAGCCTTGCACTTTTAACACCGAGTTATGTGCGTGTACTTCCAGACACGCACATACTGGTGCCCAGAACAGGCGGTCGGCTTTGAGGAAGCGGGGATACAGGTCGGGAGAACATACAGGACGTAATTGAGGAGGTTCGGGTTACGGTTCTTAAAAGACGTTAAAATTTTTATTTGGTTCTGAAATCGGAAGGACTATGGCGTAGGATGTGGCGACCCCACCGCCCAGGGGTTTACACTGCAATCAGCCTCCCAACCCTAAGGTGTTAGGCGACCCGTGCTGATGGGGTGCGTGGCACAAGGGTTGTGAACCCTCAGGGATACCTGGCGCCTCCCTGAGTAAGTAGCCTTACCCAGGTACAGGGGACACTGCCTAGGTGGACTTCCATCTCCCCAGAAACCCCTACGATATGGTAATTACAACAATGGACTCGCCATCCGTTTTGGGATCGTGGGGTAAGGCGCAATGCCCGAGGGGGCAATATGGGACGGACCGGACGACGACTACGACTTAGGACCGAACATGGAATGTTTTCTCGTTGACGGTGGAGAAGTGCCTGGAACTGGTGGAGGAGGCCAAAAGTATCGTTTGGATATCCTGGGTGTCTCCACCAGAGGGCTCCGAGACCGTGGATCTTCCGACGGATGGAAGCTCTTCTGCTCCGGAGTCGACCCTGCAATGGTGCCGCAGGCGGGTGTGGGGATACTCACGAGCCCCGGCTGTCGGACCGGGTGATTGAATGGACCCCGTTGGGGAAGGATGGCGGTACTGACGCAGTTGAAGACGTCAACTCTGGCTGTTCTGCAGGTGTACGCAAACCCAGTCAGAGTATACCGCCTTCCTGTTGGACGTGGAAGCCGCTATGAAAATAGCGGCTAAAGCGGACAATTTTATCCTGATGGGGACTTCAACGCCCATGTGAGAACGACTCTGAGACATGGAGGGGCGTGGTGGGGAACGACCCCGACTGTAACCCGAAGGGAGAGGTTGTTGGATTTCGGCTGCGCCCATGGCCTGGCGATCATGAACACCTTCTTCCAGCACAGGGACGTCCACAAGTACACTTGGCACCGTGACACGAGCAGAAGTCTATTAACTTCGTCATGGTGCCAATGTGTGCAGATCGTGGTGCGACGTGAGGGTTATGAGAGGGGCTGAGTCAACCGACCACCATCTGGTGGTGTGCGAGCTCAACCTGGACGGGACGGGGCCGAAACCACAGAAGCGCGCGGTCGGAATACCGACTCTGTGATGTGGGGAGAAGCTCCAGAACGAAGAGGTTCGGGAATCTTTTGCGCACCACATAAGGGATAGATTCGAGCAACTTCCATCGCTTGTGGCCGAAGTGGAGGAGGAATGGCGTCTGTTTAAAACAGCCGTCACCGAATCCGCGGAGGCAGCTTGTGGGGTGAAGCGGCTTGGCGTGGCGGCCGGTGGCTGCAGGCGGACTCCGTGGTGGGGAGGTCCCGGCGGGCCATAAAGAGAAGAAGAAGCCTTCAAGGTGTGGTTATACCGGAAGGACGAACTCTCGAAGCCGGTACAGGCGCAGGGACCCAAGTTGGCTGTGAAAGCAGCCAAGGCGGGCTTGGAGGAGTTCGGCGAGCAGCTTGAATCCGACTACGGATCTGCCAGGAAAAAGTTTTGGCAGACCATCCGCCGCCTCAGAGGGAGGAATCCGGGTGCCGTTGGAGGTAAAATCAAAGACGGCACTCTCCTTTTCGAGGAGAGGGCTATCCTTACTCGTTGGAGAGAGTACTTCAGAGTCGCTCAATCCAACTCAGGGCACCGAGGGTGGCAGAACCGGCGCACACTTGGGGCGGAGAATATCCCACCGTGGCCGAAGTCACCCGGCGAATAAATCGCTCAAGAGCGGCAAAGCTGCTGGTGTGGATGAAATTCGGCCCAAGATGTTGAAGGCACTAGGGGAAGAGGAGTCCTTTGGCTCACTCGCGTCATTAAGGTGGCCTGTCAGGAAGGAACAGCACCGGAGGATTGGCAGACCGGGGTGATTGTCCCAATCTTAAGAAAGGGAGCAGGAAGCAGGAGTGATTGTTCCAATTATAGGGGCATCACCCTGCTAAGTCTCCCCGGGAAAGTCTTTGCGAAGGTGCTGGAAGCCCGTTGCAGATCCGTGGTCGAAGACAGGCTGGGGAGGGTCAATGTGATTCCGTCCCGGAAGAAGCACGACCGACCAGCTCCTGACCCTGAAGCTCATCCTCGAGGGGTCCTGGGAGTACACCCGACCAGGCTTTGCGTGTTTCACCGACTTGGAAAAGGCCTACGACCGGGTCCCTCGCGGGAGACTGGGAGGTCCTCCAGACATATGGCATCGGTGGTTTTGAGTGCCATCGGGTCATTGTACGGGGGATGCAGGAGCTGCGTTAGGGTAAATGGCGTCACGTCGGAGCCTTTCGACGTGTCCGTTGGACTCCGCCAAGTGTGCATGCTGTCGCCTCTCCTTTTCATAATTTATATGGATTGGATGCTACAGTGCAGCCGAGGAAGTGAGTTTCAGATATGGGGACCTGAAGGTGGGCATCAAGGTTAACGCGGATGACCTCGTCCTTCTGGGATCCACCCAGTCTGAACTCCAGCGGGCACTGGACGGTTTCGACGCCGCATGTGCCGAGGCCGGATGAGAAGCGTGACCAAGTCGGAGGTGATGGTGATGTCGAGGAAGCCCGTTAAGTGCGACATCCGCCTTCGCGAGGTCCGTTTATGTTCCTATCCTCACTTATGGTCATGAGGTGTGGGTGATGACCGAAAGGATCAGATCCCGGCAAGCGGCAAATGAGGTATCTCCGAACGGTGGTCGGTGTGAAGGCTGGATAGGTGTCGTAACACAGCCATTCGCGAGGCTTCAGATAGAGAGATCCATCCTTCGATGGTTTGGGCACATGCAGAGGCTCCCCCCAGAACGCCTGGTTCGTCGGGTCCTGTCAGAGTGCCCGAGGAAAGCGACCCGTGGCCGTCCGCGGCAGGGGTGGCTCAGGGGGGTGAAGGCCTTGGCCGAATCCCGTCTGATAACCCCGGGTTCTCTGACCTCAATAGCGGAAGATTGTGCCAGTTGGAAGTCCTTGATTGCTTCCCTCACCCCGCGACCCCAACGGATGAGTGGGTCTATGAAAAGAAGAAGATTGCATATTTTATGTATAGCTCATTATCTCTTGTTGTTGTATTTCTTACACTATTGTTTCCGAATTTATCGTAATTTATTTATTATTATTGGGGTGTCCTTGGACCACCAAGGTGCATGCTGTCGCCTCTCCTTTTCATAATTTATATGGATTGGATGCTACAGTACAGCCGAGTGAGAGTTTCAGATATGGGGACCTGAAGGTGGGGCATCTTGCCTATGCAGATGACCTCGTCCTTCTGGGATCCACCCAGTCTGAACTCCAGCGGGCACTGAACGGGTTCGACACCGCATGTGCCGAGACCGGAATGAGGATCAGCGTGACCAAGTCGGAGGTGATGGTGATCTGGAGAAAGCCCGTTACGTGCGACTTCCGCCTTCGCGGAGCCGCGCTGGGGCAGGTGGAGAAGTTCAAGTACCTTGGGGTCTGGTTTCAAGTGATGGCAGGACAGAGATCGCGTGGCGGATCGCCCAGGCTGGCGCAGTGATGCAACAGTTGGGGCGGTCTGTAGTGAGGAGGGCTGAGCACTCAGGCAAAGCTCAGCATCTTCCGCTCCGTTTATGTTCCTGTTCTCACTTATGGTCATGAGGTGTGGGTGATGACCGAAAGGATCAGATCCCGGGTACAAGCGGCCGAAATGAGGTATCTCCGAGCGGTGGCTGGTGTGTCGAGGCTGGATAAGTGTCGTAACACAGCCATTCGCGAGGGCTTCATCGAGCTTCTTCTCCGGATCGAGAGATCCATAATCCGATGGTTTGGGCACGTTCAGAGGCTCTCCCCAGAACGTCTAGTTCGTCGGGTCCTGTCAGAGTGCCCGGGAGGAAAGCGGCCCCGTGGCCGTCCGCGGCAGGGGTGGCTCAGGGGGGTGAAGGCCTTAGCCGAATCCCGCCTGATAACCCCGGGTTCTCTGACGTCAATAGTGGAAGATCGTGCCAGCTGGAAGTCTTTGATTGCTTCCCTCACCCCGCGACCCTAACGGATAAGCGGGTCCATGAAAAGAAGAAGAAGAAGAAGAAATCGGAAGGACTGAAGAGGGTACTAAAAATGAACTCGTTTTGTGAAAAGAGAGATCGAGGAGGTCAGGTGAAGGAGTAGAGGAGTGGACGCCTTTGATCATGAAGGTGGTCGTGCTTTTTAAAGGAGATGCTCTGAAGCCTGCCAAGATTGAACCTCCTTTACAAGCTTCAATGGGAAGGCAGAGGCAGGAGACGAGTAGGTGATTAGAGGAAATGGAGCGATTTGAGAAACGCCGACTCAAGGAGGGATGTTGATTTTTACGAGACTGATTTCGGAGTGATAGGTGTTCCGAGCTTGAGGTGGAGGGATCGGGAGTGATGAGAACTTTAGTGACAGGAGGGAGAGGTAGTGGAAGAGTGGTGGAAGGTTGGTGTCGGCAGCAGGCAGCATAGGAGGTAGTACCGTGTCCAGTTTGATTTTAAGGACAGAGTTTGAGTGCTTTGGAGCTTGTCCACTCGCTTATTGAGAGCCTCGAGCTCCTGACTCAAATCCTTATTATTTGGGAAAACGCGAGACTGATTCCCAAAGGTTTTCTTGGCCGGTTTAGGAAGTTTGGAACTCCGAAGCTGAGCCAGGCACTTATTCTATAGCTCAAAGCAACAAAATTGGGACAAAAGAGAGGAGATAGAAGAGGGATAGATCAGGGGAGGAGAGGTCTTGATCAGGTGACAAGATATCAGGTTCGGAGGAGGGAGGAGGGATGGTCAGATTTATGGATGGACGTTTAGGATTGTCGGCCGAAGGAGAGGTCGGTTGTGTTTTAAGGGCAAGAACTGGTAGAATGTCCATTTCTCCTTGACAGAGGAAATTGTATAAGGTAGAGAAAAATAAGAAGGAAAGAAAGAGAAAAACACACAAAAGAAAAGAGATAATGTAATGTAATGAGGTGAAATGCAAAATGAATTAAGCAAGAGAAAGGAACAAGGAAAACGAGGAAGAAATGACAAATAAACTTACCTGCGATTTAGCACGTCTTGACACATCGACGACTGCGAAGCGACTACAGCATTATACAGTTATATCTAGCGGACGGAGTATTGTAATCTCAGGAACGGATAAAAGATGTCATAATGAATTCTACAGTCAGAGACTGAAAAGAGGATGAGTAAGAAGAAGCTAGCACTCAGAAAAATTCAATGTAGAGACAGAGAAGGGCGGGAAGAAGAAGAAGAGAATACTATAGAGCAGGGCTTCTTAAACTATGGGTCGCAACCCCAAATAGGGTCGTGTAGCATTCTGGGGTCGCGAGAGATTTTAATGTCAAATATTTAAATACATGATTTTGATCCATCTAAATGCGTATTTGTGCGGAGTCACGCTTACGCACACAAACAAAGCCTCCAAAAAGTTTTCGAGTGACTCAAACTTAAAACTAAAGTTTCCAAAAAAGCTTTTGACTGAATTCGGATCGGAACTAGAACTGAATTTCCCACAATGGCGTTAAATATTAAAGGCCATTCAACGAATGCATTCAAAAAGTGCAATTTTGATGAAAAATAGGGCACGTAATTTGTAACTATAATAAATACAGTTTTACAACTTTTTGTGTAGTTTTAATTTTAGATTTTTGTATGTTTCTAAACGAATTCTGTAACTATAAATTTTCATATGTATATGTATATTGTTACCTAATTAATAAAACACCAAAAAATATTCACCTTATCTTTTTTTTTTATTTCTTATCTTTCTTTTATATTCATATGGGGTCGCCAGGAAACTCGCAGTCATTTATTGGGATCATGAATTAAAAAGGTTTAAGAAGCCCTGCTATAGAGCAACGCTGTCCAACTCGCGGCCCGCCAAATTAGTGTATTTTTACGGCCCGCAAGAACATTTTACTAAGAATAAATTTATGTTACTAAATTGTTATTGTTAATATTACAATTATTTTACCGTTATAGCCACAATGTTCTCATTAATATATCACGAATATTTTAAAGTTTTCTTTTTAGTATAAGTAAATTTTTTTTAAATAAACGTAAACTGACTTTTCATTTATCAACCTTGTTGGCTTGAAATGTTTGATGAAAAATATGGCCGTGGGCTATGATAAGTTGGGCAGCGCTGCTGTAGAGGAATATGGGTTGATATATAGATGGTTATGAGGAATAATGGAAAAAATGGGAACGGAAAGGAAAATTAAGAGAAGATGAGAATGATAGCCTAATAAAAAAGTAGTAGTAAAAGAATAGAAGGTGAGACTATGAGAGACCTGCTAGAGAGGTTTGGCTTTTAACCCTCATTTTTATCAAAGTCAAATTTTTCTTATCCTTCAGTAAAGTGTTTACTAAATCCATGAGAAAGAAAACAAGCTGTTAGTAATACAAGATAATAAGGAGTTTGTCTGAAAAACATGGCTGCCTTGAAAATGTCAAATTAAAATTTTGGGTAATTTATTAATTACTGTTCGTTTCAAAACAGATTTGAATCGAGATTTTTAGTTAATTGCACATAATCAGTTGAAACCTTTTCCTTGATATCTTGCACATATGCCAGAATAACATGAACAGAGGATGTTTTGATGTCTCAAGAACTTAAGAAAAATTGTTGTAAGTAACTATAATTTACGTGGTTTAGGCGATGAAAAATTGGTTAATCACTTGCTGTGGGATGTTGGAAAAGTATATCAAATACAAAATCAATGGGAAAATAATAGCACCCCTGGAATTTGGTTCAGATTTATTATTACGAGCAGCGGATTGACTACGGTCCATTCCTTGGAATCCAACGAAGAGTACGACGGACAGGCAGATCCTTTAAAAAACAATCTTTTTAAAAGAGCTTCTTCCGCTCCAGGATTCGTTGTGTCTCTTGTAAAAGGAAGAAAGCAAACAGTGACTGTTGCCGTTAAAATAAGGCTTGAAAATTCTTTCGTGGCCGCTGGTAATTGTTAAATATTAGATTATTTATTTTAAGTTATAACTTAAATTATTTAAGTTAAGTTTAATTAATAAACTGTAAACTTTTCTTCCTAGTAATCGGGGCTGAAATCAGACAGAAAATGATTCAAAAACTATTCGATGAAGTAACAGGTTCGGAAGACGGTTGCAATTCATCTGTTGCTACTTGTTGAATGATGGAGGGATTATAACAGCGAGCAATGTCAAAACTTCAAAGGTAATGTTTCTCAAATCTCAAATTAACCTTCAATTTTTATTCATTAGATTGACTCAATGTAGACGGGAAACAGCTTTGGTTCAAATTGTTCGCCCTCCTGAGAAAGACAACATTCATTTTATTTAGGCTTCACGATTATATTGATGTCAATTTATAATTGGCCACGACACTTACCTCTGAATTCAAACCTACCACCCTCCAAATTGTGAGACTTGTGACGATTGTAGTTTTTGAGTAGTAAACAAATTTCTTTTGAAGGCCGAAGTGGAATGATAGTTTGAGATAAACGATACGGATAAAATGTTTAGGGCAGGGAGTGAACCTGTAGCTTTTGAATCAATAGACGTTAACCTCTCTTTTATTCTTCCAGAAAAGGCCGAAAGACTTTTAGGTTTTCCCCAATTTCGAAGATAAAATGAGAAACAAAAAGCTAAATATTAATTATCACACTTGCCAAGTCTTTGGAAATTTCTCGAGCTATCTGTATAGGTTTCAGCTAACGGACTCAGACAGATGCCTCGATTGCGTCTATAACTGTAGAGACCATTCCAGTCACATGTTGTTCGAATGTGTGCATGGCAGGACCTTAGAAACCAGTATAGAATAGATGAAACCTTTTCAAGCATGTGCCAGAAGGATTACCGCCTTAAAGCAGATTTTCAGTTTTTATCTCAAGAGTCTTAGCTCTTAAGCACAAACACTAGACTGAATCCACTCAGCTTTGGATGTGCCTGTTGTATCCGTTCATGACATGTATGCTTTTCCTTTTTGTGAAATAAAAGTAAAAATTGTTGACTAACGAATTGTTCTTTCCTTTAGAGTGCAAACTGTATATTGTATTATAATGCATGTTAGTATTTTTATCTTAAACGTATTGTAATATGCTTATTGACAATACCACAAAATAAGCATTTATTGCTAGAGTGTTTAATGTGTATAATGTATATATGGATATTGGATCAATATAATGTTATTATTTAAAAACCTCTCTTTTAAATATTCCTTTAACTATATATTTAAAAAATTTTACTATACTTTTTCAGGTGGGAGATTTTATCGGATTGCATGATCCAGAACTTTTGAAATTTCTCATATCAAAAGAGATCTTTAAACGCGAATTTCGCTACAATTATCAGTCTTGGTGCTCTAAAGAAAGTCATAATGCTCAAACTATGAGTGCAACAAGAACTTTGTCAGTTTTCAAATTACTGTACGAATTCATAATATCTTTTCAATGGAACGTGCTTTATACCGCTATACTCTATGTTCTTCCGGGTAAGAAATTAAAAATAAATGTTTTAGCTCTTTATATTCAAATTTCTCGTGGGAGTAGTGTAGTGATTAAGTTCCTGACTTGGACGCAAATGGTCGTGTGTTCGAATCCTCCTCCCGCATCCTGTTATACCCAAAATTTAAGGGTGAAAAACTGGATTGAAACCACCATATTCGAATTTCTCGTTACTATTGTATTACTGGGTCTTTAAAATTTATTATTTAGTACGCTTAATTAGAGCAGTTATTGTAAATCCTTAATGTTAAACTAAATTACAGTACAAACAAATATAAAAAAAACAATTACATTTGATCTTTGAATGCCACTAAAAACATTTGTCTCGCTCAACCTTCCTCGGAAAAGTAATAAGAACAAGAAATATACTGACATAAAGAGAAAAATTTTTAGTGTTTCAGCCTGGAAGAAAATCGACAATAATGACCAACTGTTGGACTTTGGAAACCACTCATGTGTTACCCGATCCACGTGGTATTATCATACTGGAGTGTTAGCTAAATCTGGCATTTTGAATTGCGAATTTCATACTAGAGGTTTTCGAGTTTCATTTCTTCCAAATGTGACTCTGATATTTGTGATAAGTGAACCACCTTGCATCGGACTCCAGGATTCTAGTGTTGTGAGTTTAAATCCAGAAGAAGGTAAACTAAACGAACTAATTAAATAGCCAAAAACTCATGGTTAGCCTTATTTTATTTTTCAAATAATAAAAATAAGATAAGAGACAAAACAAGAGATAAAAATTGAAATTTTTTTCTCAGATGTTGAACCTGATCACTGTTCTAAGAAGCATTATAGACTTCGTCCAGGAAAATGCTATTCCCAAACTCCCAAGGTATGTACATAAAAATAAATCAAGCTTTTAAAAGAATCTGAACTTTTCTGAATTAAAAAGGGTAATGAACTTCATTAATTATTATTTTTCATTTGGATCAATTTCTACAATAGTTAATCATTTCTGTTTAATAAGAATCAGACTAAAGGTGTCGATGTTTTGTCTAAGGTTTTGGCCATATAGTTATAATTGAGTTTTAATCTTGTTTTTCACCCTTTTTGGGTGTAACATGATACGGGAGGAGGATTTGAACTGGCGACTATAACTTCTTAGTCTGGCATTTCACCATTATAACCGTAGACCTCCTTGTTTATTCTACATTCATTTTATTTTAGAACTGTCTGAGAATTTTATCTTTACGACATCCTTTTAAATCTAAAATTTGTGAGTTACGCTTTTAGGCAAAAATTTCTGTGGACGACTGGCCTGTAAAACAAAAACCAAAAATTTAAATTTAATTTCGTTTTTCAAAGCCAAGAATTATGGTAGTTTCTTTAAGCAGATCTACAGCTATATTTATCATTTAATTAATTTAGAAACAATTGAAACAATTAATTAAAAAAACAAGATGGGGTCACTCATCTGTTTTTCGCATTATGTTTTACTTATTTATTTTTTAAAGCAGGTATTATCAGATTGCGGAGCAGCATCCAGTGGTGTCTCCAAATTTTCGAAAAAACGAATATATGGTCTAGCTTTCCTTTCATCATAAAATGGAATAGATTTTCCTAAATAAAATTAGTTCTAGAAAAGAAGTTTTACAAACTATAAATATAATTAGAATTATAAAAATCAATTTTTAACTCTACATTTACGAATCTCGTTCCTAACTCTATCATCCGCGGGACCTGGGAGTTTCCTCTAAATCGAAAGGTTCACTCGCAAATACTCCTCAAGACTGGCGAACCACCCAAATCCTTCCGCGTCCTCACTCCTCTCTGAGACCCGCGACAAAAGACGCCTGAAAAGACATAAACCTCGACTCCCAAACACGCTTCTCTTAGCTTAACCTTCTTATTCCTCTACTGCCTTTCTTTCCTTATCCTATCTCTTCTGATAACTCCAGCCCTCCTTTGGCTTCCATCAAACCATTCCTGAGATAAGACGCTGGTCTGCTCCCCAGACATAACCCCTCGAATCTAGTCCGTAAAACAAGGTGTCTCATGCTTGGGAGACAGGAGGTAGCAAGGGAGTTAAAAACATTTACGAATCGGGCAATTTGACACACTGAAAATGAAAATGAAATGAAATTCTGTATATTTGTGAAATACTTCAATATTATTTCACAATACATATACTGGTTTGCAGTTGCATATTAATTCCTCCCGCTTGTAAATGTCGTGGTACGACAGGTTGCGAAAATAAGTTTCACTTGTTTTCAAATTCTTTATATAAAGAAAACTTACAAAATACTCGTAAGCATTTCTATTTCTCTAAGACTAAACTGAATCTTAATCTGACCGTTGAATTCTGCCGTATTTATGCCTGTGTCATGTGTGATCGCCGGTTGAATTAAAAAAGCAGCCGTGTCAATCCTTTCCGTGGGCTTTCGGATATATATATATATATCCTAGATACATCAGTATATATACACTATATATAGTATATATACTGTAATATATATATACTGTAGTCTTATTGGCTTTTTAGGAATCATTGTGCACATACGATCAATATACAGTCTGATCTTAATAATTTATAAGGGCAATGTGCGTGTATGATAACTATGTGTTGTGATACTTTACTTTTCATGGACCCTTATCCGTTAGGGTCGGGGTGAGGAAATCAAGGACTTCCAACTGGCACGATCTTCCGCTATTGAAGTCAGTTGTGATATAATTTGTTTGTAATAAACTATCGAGCGCTTGCGAATCCCGAAGAAGAGCGTCCTCTAGGAAGTCTCAGTTTATCAGTCCGAGTGCAAAATATAGTAAAAACATCGACCGAAGCCCAATGAGGCCGGACATTGCCAAACCGGGTTGCTCATCTCGACGAAAGCGTCTTCCAGCCATCCCTAGTGTTCAATTTAAATAACCCGAGTTTAGCTATAGCAACTAAATCCACCACTTTCACACGATGCCGAGCGTCACCGAACGTTGTTGGGCGTGTGTGCGCGTTCAGTTACTTTAGTCAGAGCTACAATTTGAGTCCTGACATTGACTGGCTCTGAGTGTCGGCAGCGTCGCCTCACAACTTCATACCAGAACTTTCTCGCCAATGGTATTGGCGGAGGTTTTTACACACTCACACTTCAACTCTTTGAGCACCAACACCTTCCAACAGCGGCATTCTGATCATAAGTCATTAGAAGTTATTCAAACACAAAAATAAAATTTTTCAAAGAATTGCACCAATATATTTTTAATTGCACGGGATTTTCATTATAATAATAATTCATTATAATTCGTAGAATTTTTCATCTGTTTTTTCCACTTTCCTGCCTCGTCTCATTCATTTACTATTTCTTTCGCCCTTTGGCATTAAAAGGAATGACTATTCCAGTTGGAAAAAAAACAAAGGTAAGAAAATTTGTAAAAGCCAGTGTTAAGCTACTAATTAGTGTTACAAATATTATTTCAGAAATCAGCATTAATTTTCTCTACATTTTTGTTTAAATTTTGAGTAATCAAAGTAAAAAAAAATTTCCAAGCCCTTGCTTTCCAATACAACATGTAAAAATACTAACTACATAACTTTAAAAAAAAGGAAAAAATGATTAGGCCTATACAATAAAATAAACGAGTTTCCTTTATTAGCAATCTCCTTGTAATATAGTTTGAGCACTTTTTTGTCCATCTATTGGCTATGAAACAACAAGAATGATAACAGAAGAAAGAATAATGAGTACCACAGATAGTAGCGCAATTTCGCATTACTGAATTTTGGCGACCTTGCAGTTTCTCAGGCTTACAATTGAAATACGACACAACATCGCAGTCATAAAACTTATGCAAACTCAAACTCAAACTCAAATCCATCATCCAAAGGCGATTTCTTCGTTTTCTGTTCTTTGTCCTTTTCCTTTTCGACCGTTCGCCATTTTTAAACATTTTCGATTTCAGTTCTGATTACAGTTTTTCCCTACAAATACTTTCGATTTAGGTTTCTACAATGAATTATATAATAAATACGGTTGAATTGTTTCTAAAAAGCGTAAGAAAACTTGATATTAATGAAACTCTTTATAGGTGTTACACTAAACCGTGTCCACAAAACATGGGGGAGTAAATAAAAACATAATATTTAGCATTTACATTAAATGGTTTGCGTAAAGCTTCGAACAACCGTTTGAGCTTCAGGTAATCAGAACCTTATTATAAAAAAAAGTTCATACGGTTTGTTCTTTTGAAAAAGATAGTTCTTGCAAACATTATTTGCATGCGAACAAAAACCCAGAACAAACAAATTTTTGTTAAAAACTATCTGAATTGAAAATTCCTTACCCGCAAATTTAGTTTAAATCCAAGTCCTATCCGAATTATTTTCTGCGACGTTGCGCCCTTCACTAGGCAGCTTGCATGCTTATAATAGCAAGACACCCAGAGACGAGCCGCTGCGTAACAGAAAGAAACAGATTTTAACGAACTGCATCCTGAGAAATTGAAGCGAAATGTTTAAGTGAACAATTGAACAAAATCCACTAATCTTTTAATAAAAATGGAATGCGTTAGAAAAATAGTTAACATAATTAGTAAATTATAGAAAAGCCATGGTTTTTAAATTAAGTAGGAAATGCGTGTTCTCTACTGATTAAAATTTATTATCGAAAGTTGGGCTTGGTTTTGGTATAAGGCCACAGGAAGTTAACATTGGTTAAATGATTTTCTGAGTTTTTATCTGTGATTAAACAGCAATCTTGAAGCTAATATTATAAGGTTTCTTCACTGAGTCTTGTCATTTAAATAGACAGTGGACGACATTCTATTAACATTAACAATTCTAAAAAAGTATGGTAGATTTTTATTAGATTTCAGCATGATATGATATAAACGTGGAAAAAATTAAGTCCTGACATATATATATAACAGAATTTCGACCAGTGGCGTAACTAGAATTTTTGGGTCCGTGAGCAAACATGATCGGAGGCCCTTTTTTTATTACTTAATGTATTACTTTAAATAACAAATTAAACTTTTGTTTCGGAAATATCTAATATACTTAATAAGTAAACAGCTAGATATGTGAATACACGTTTTATTACACACAAATCGCTCAAAGATATATATATACAATGCAAATATGCCATAAAAAGATATTAATATAATGAACAAACAGAAATAGGTGTGCATAGGAAAAACTTAATTGGAGTATAAACACATTCTTTATAATATGGCCTAAGAAGGACTAGAGGCCTCCCAATCCTGTGGTCCCTGCTCATTGCTCACACTTTTTCTGCGATAGCTACACCTCTGATTGCGACATAATCTAAATATTATATTATTCATCAATTTGAAGGGCAATTTGTCTTTAAATGAAAGGAAAAGTTCCTTCATAAATAATTACAAACTTGATGAGGTAAGAAAAGTAAGATTTTAAGCTGTCTCGTGGACTCAGTCCAGTTTTAGTCAGTTATTGAGCAGTAGTGAGTACTAAAATAGGTGCAAAGCGGGTCGTGAAACTTTTTGTTATTTATGATAATTTATTTAGTTGATACTTTAATTACTGGTAACGAGGCAACGGGATTCTTTTGTTTATCCACTCCATGTAAAAAGAACGTACAGTATGTAATTATGAAAATAGTTTTAAACGTCTTGGCAAATTAAAATTTTAAGACTTCTTAGGATCTTAACCCTAGGATGCCCGCGCGTTCGGCGAACATTCACACAACGGGGTCTCCGAGGCCCCGTCAGATTAATTTCGAGTTTTCATATTTTAAGCTTTTTTAAATGATTTTTTGTTGTATATTTTTAACATATGGTTAATGAATAATTAATATGCTTTAGTTTATAACCCCTCGATGAAGCTGGGCTACTCATCAAAGGCATTTTAGTGGTGAGAGGTGGAGACGTGCACCCACGCGGGAGTAATAATTGAAAATTTCTTAAATTTTAAGGCCCTTTTTACTTACTTTTTTCTTTTAGTTGTTTTATACAGTTTATAAAGAATCACTACTCCTTGATTTTTAACCCTCGGTGGCGCGGACATTAAGATAAACTCAAAAATGGATGTGCGCGCGAGCGTGGGCATGGGCCAAAAGACCTGTTTACGGCTTCCGTCATCCAAAACTTCACAGAATCTGTATACCGCAAATACGTAAACTGTATTAAAGGCATAAAAAATTAGTTCATAAGTTTTATTACAAAATAAAACATTGTAAAAAACAAGTTAAAAAACATCATAGGCCACCTTTTTGTCTTTCTTTGGAAATTTATATTCCGGCTTTTCTCATGGACTTCCAAAAACGTACCATGGAAGCTCTCGGAAATCTGTAAAATAAGCGTTGAAAATTCTTGTTTCCTTTGCAGTTCGACTTGAAAAATATTTTAGCTACCTTAATTTGAAATTTGCAAAGACTCAGACGTAAATTCACAAAAAAATGTCCACTATTCTCGACTGACTTCTGGTAACTGTTGAATCATACGCAATTTTTGGTCTGGATTAATAAAAATAAATAAATAAATAAAATAAAATAAATAAAAGTTAGAGTTGTAAGTAAAAGAAAACCGATTCATTCCATTTGTTAATTATGAGTTTCATATAAACCGGTAGGAAGAAAACCAAAGCGTCTGCCGTGTTTTTCCTTCGAGAAATACTGATCTGTTTTGACTGTCGGCTTGCTTCCAGAGACAAAAGAAATTATTCTTAAACAAAATTCACAAAAAAAGTCACGAAATTTTGAATAAAAATGGGCACATAAAACGAAAAGAGCGAGGGGGCCTCCCAGGCCCCCGTAAATGTAAATGTGGGGTATCGATACAAATCGTCACATTTCTACCCTCTCCCTACGAATTTTGAAATTTCGTTTTCACAGGTATTTTCCTGAAGAATCGAGAAGAGCATTCCTGAAAGAAGGATTTATTGGAAAGAATAGTAAAGGAGGTACGGGGCCTCCCAGACCCCTGTCGGGCATCCTAGGGTTAACTGTGGTTTTGAGGTGACATTTTACTAGAACTCCTTGTGGAGTTCTGGTCACAATACCTGCCAAAATTGACACTAGTTATATATATTGACTTTTATGACGGAAAAAAAAATCCACTATGCTATATTTCACAAAAAAATTTTCGATGAAAAGAGTCCATTTTATAATTGGTACAAAGATTTGTGGGAGGAGTAGTGGGGTGGGTAAAGTTCCTCATTTAGACGAAATGATTGTGAGTTTGAATCCTCCTCCCGCATCCTATTATAATCCAAAAAAAAGGTGAAAAACGGTATTAAAACCACCACATATTATTTATGTTTTTGTAATACCACATATTTATATGGTACAGTTTTGTAATCATGTTTTTTGGTTTGCCGATCATGTGTAAACAAGGATTAACGACGTTGTCTTAATGAAGGATCTTAGCCTTTTCCTAAATCACAAAAACCAAAGTTTCAAAAAAATGAAAATAGCAGAGAAAATTCATGTCAATTACAATGCTGCGAAATACTCGTTTTGTGGAAAATTTCTGGCTTGTGGATACTTCAACAAATTAACCGTTTTTCGAGCGTTAGATAGAATAATAGTTTTGAGTACTTGCTGTTCGGATACGATTAAGGTGAGTGATAGTTTCGTAAATTAGTTAATTTTTATATATGAATGTCTTCCGAATAAGCACAAATACACAATTAATTTTAGGCCATTAGTCATCAGGCTCCGAACACATATTGTGCTTAGCAGCACACAAAAACAAAACTGAAATATTTTCTGTGTCTTCCTCGAATTGGATTTGCACTATTAAAGAAGGAGGTGCAGGCATTCATTCAGCAATCTGGAGTCCAACAGGACAACAAGGGCTGACGATAGACCAGTCTGAGTAAGTTCTTTACTAAAATTTCCAAAAATTAAATACGAAACGGAATTAAATATTACACACCATCAATTTTTCTTACAGGTTAAGTTATTCGTGTGGTCCTTGATTGGTCGCTCAGTTGCTGTCATCGAACAGCCATTAATCCAAAGACAACTTGTCTTTTGATCCCGACGGAAAGTACTTAGCTTTTGGTATCTTAACATTATAAAAGTTCAGTACTTTCCACATCGTCATGGGTTATCAGGAGACGGATCAAATGTAGCAATAAGATTAATACACTTAGTGATCCATTGTGGTCTCCTGGCTCGAATCCTAGCGCTCTGAGAAACCATGAATTTGAGAGAATTAATTTTGCAAATTTATTCGGTTGACAGCGGAGAAATGATAGGGAATTTCAGAAAAAATAAGAGGAATAGGTTAAAAGGAATTTGATCTCCCAATAGCCAGTTTGTATTGGTTGTCACGATGATAAAATATAGAAACTTAACTTCTTGACGTGGAATGTCATTTATGTGCTTCAGCACAAAGAGGTAATAGAAGATAAAAATACTGACATTTATCTTGACGGATTAAACACGAATGAGTTAAATTTTGCAATTTTGTACAAACGACCTGTGACGATCAGTTTCTCAACTCCAACAACACAGCTGTTCGACTACCTGGTATTAGCCGAATTATTTTCAGTAGCGACGGACTTTATGTAGCTTCACAAAAAAATGTCAAACGAGTGATGGTTTGGATTTGAGTTTACAGACATTTTCTTTGATTGCGATTATAGTCCCAATTAAAGTAGTTGATTTCAAGTGGGATCACTCCAAAACGAATTTACAGTTATGTTTCAAGTCAAACGTCTTAACTTTGTGGAATCCAACAAGCATTATAAAATTAAGTTTGGCAAAGTTCGGCTTTAGTAGAAAAATGCCGATCCAGGAGGGATATTGGAGAACCCAAATGAATAGTTTGACTCGGGAATTTTTGATTTTGGCTTCTTGTTTTGCTTTATATGTCTCAGGTTTCCCTTAAATTCCTCTGTGACATAAATTTTTTTGCTTGCACCTAAGATAAATTATTTCTATAAAAGCTTAGTGATAATCAGGATAACAAAAAAAAATTTCCTTACGCCGGTACTCTGCATTAACCGCGATTCTCATGGTAACTTCAGATGGTCTAATGTGTAACTTCATTTAACAATTGTAATAATTAAAAGATGTTTATTTCTCTAATGGTAATAAGGACAGAGAATTGCAAAAATCTGGTTTTTTCGCCAATAAGTACTAGAACATCCACGAAAGAGAAATCATGAACACAGTTTTAAATGGTAACAAATTATAAATCAAAACTGTGCGTATGTGATCTTGCTGCGCTGAATAAAGCCTTTAAATTGATAAAGAAACATGAGTTTTTAATAAAAAGGAAAATTTTCTTCGTCCATCTCGTATCGAGTAATGATATAGGTTTACTTCCTTCATTCTTCTGCATAGCGAACAATCATACATCGATTTAATCGTAGAAAGTTTTCGTGAATAGTATGTTATATACAATTGTATAAAATTCCTTGTCTAATAAAATCTGAGACTAGAAACTTGATTTCATTTTAAATCTGAATAAATGAAAATAAAACAGAAAGAAAGTGAAATTTTAATTGTTATAATCGAAATACAAATGATTCCTGATATTAAAAATTACTTTAATGAAGGAAATTTACTTAAAACAAAAAATATAATTCACTTAGTTTAATATGATAATGTATTATAATTAAAATGATTAATATGGAAGCATCGAAATTCAGACAGTAACATTACGGTTTTTTCATTGGCATTTTTAAATCAACTACAGTACAATTTATTTAATGATTCTAAGGTCTTATATTACTTTTGAAATGCGTATGACAATAAGACATCCGTATTACACTCAACCTAATTTTCCACAAACATCAAGAATCCTACCTAATAAAAAATTCAGTTGTCAATATCACTCATTCCAAATGAAATCTCCTTTAATGCCTTAGGCGTAATGTAGTACATAAAATTTCCTGCACCACTTAATGTGAACGAATCAGCGTTCACTTTTACAAGCAAGCTAAAGGTGATGGTGTCACATATCTACATATTTAGTCACAAAGATAACTTAATACATACACACAGGTGTATTTTATTTAAATATATGCATATATATGTTACAAATAATAAATTTATTCAAGTGGAAAATAACTTGCATGTTTAAAGCATTTCCAAAAAAATATTTGAACCCATGTCGATTGTAATCTTTAACATAACCAAGAGAGTTATCAAGAGCATTAAGGAATGTATGTTATGAAAGTGATATTAGATGGGAACAACAATACATATTTGCAGACCGCAACTTAGACTTAGACTCCTTTTATTCTCATTTCATCGAGCTGCACTGCCTAATTTCTTGAGAACACCAACTCCCTTTTCTTCATATTCTTGTTTAGACATCCAAAAAGTATCTCTGTCTTTCATTACTTCCGCAAGAACTGCACCTCCGATGAAACATTTCTTTTCTTCGTGGAGGATCTTCTTATTCGAAATTTCTGTAAAGTTAACAAAATAAAAAGTATATTATGTTAAAATCTGTCAAGGAGGTTACGTGAGCGAGAAGTTAAAGCTCTCGTCTATCACTCCAAGGGTCATAGGTTCAAATCCCACTTGTAAGAAAATTATACAGCTCGTTTTTTTACCGCTTTCCCTTACCTACAATATTTTCCTTTAATTTCACCAATTGTATAAAATTCCCTTCAAGGCCTACAAGCTTAGTAGTAATATTTAGTCAACAGTAGCCTTAAAACTAAAGGTACTTGACTCACAATATTAGAAAAAAAAATTTCGGGTCATATAAAACCTGCTTTTACAAATAGGTCCTCAAATGTGTTGCAATAGCATGATTCATAGTTATCTTCGAAAGGCACCTTCCCATTACCCATTGGAAAGAGGCGAACCTGGTCAATGCCAGGAAGGCATTCGACGTTCCATCGGCCTATCGGCTCATCTGTTGTTGAGGCAAAAAGTGATTCGGGCGGACCATCTCCGTCTGGTTGAGCATCTGACAGGTGTCGTTAACGGATTTAGCGACTTCCAGTACGGATGTCATAGGGAACGTTCGACCATCGACGCTGTGTTGCACGTCCTTGTGGTGAACTGACTTTGCAGTTATCGCGCATTGACGTTGCATGTTAATACATTCAACTCCCTACCCTGGCAGAGTATCTACAGGGATCTAAAGAGACATAGCGTCCCAACTACCGAACCCCCACGAATCATGGAACGATCGATGGATCGTCGATCCCTGACGGGGTGTTCCCAGGGATTGGATTTAGAACTACTCCTTTGGAACTCGCAGAGGCAACCACAGAGTGCATCGCCGAGAGAATCGAGTAGTTGAGACACCGGGTTTGACCGCAAAGACTGAAAGTCTTTTTCATGGATCAAGGCGACGTCCCTGGAGTCGTGGATGCAGGTAGGTCGGGCAAGGGTAGAGGTGGGGTCTCCGATGAACTGTCTGGAATCCTCCTCGATGAAGGTGAAACTTCCAACCTCATTTAGGGAGTGTGGTACCTCATGCTAGGAGGATGCCGGGAAATTGGGTCACTCCTTCCGAACCGGAGGCAAGGTCAGTCATATTCTGGGGTGGTCCTGCCTAAATTAATGTGGTGCCCGTGTGGCTCAATACTGTGGCCAAGTCGAGGACTTCAATTATGTGAGGCAAAAAAATGAGCAAAACCATTTATGAAATTTTCATTAAAAATAGACTTTTGTTTTCTCCCATGTTCAATTTTGATTTTATTTGGTAAACTTCATTGCTTTAAAAAGCTATAAAAGGCCGAAGCTCAATTTTCAAAATTCTTTTGTCATTAAATGTGAGCGGTTAAAAAAAAATATTACTTACAGAAAGCTTGTCTGCATCGTTTTTCAATACTCTTTCTAAATACAACTGTTTGATCTCTCTTTCTAAACGAGAAGGTAGTCCCGGGTACATGGTCGAACCTCCAGATAGTACAATATGTTTGTAAAGTTCTGTTCGCATGTCAATAGAAGCGGCCTGAATTGTGTTAAACACCAATTCAGCTATCCCGACCTTCACGTTGATTAAATGTGGCTGGAAAGAGCTTTGGGGCTTCGAATCGCTCTCCCTTTATCACCCTCCGTCTGAAGCTGAAACAAAATGGCTAAAAATTTGTCGTTTTGTTCTCAAGTGATTATTCAGATTAAAAATGGTCGACCAGTTTGTAAAAGGTAAATAATATATAGAATAAATTCAACAAAACCAGTTAGCCAGTTATCTTATCAAACATGCGTACTAGCCCAGTGCGCATTAACTAATAATTCAAACATACTGTGTAAGGTTCCACTAAGACAGTCGTTTCTAGTGCTAATTTTTGTTCAACATCAATATTATAGCCAATGTAGCACAGCTTTTCTTTCATTATGCGAACAGTTTCGAAATCAGCAGAATGATTGAAGGCGTACCCCCTTAACAGTAGCAACTGAAATAAAAATTACACATTTCAAGTTTATTATTATTTATTAAATATAGCGGGTCAAATTTTTAGAATGATAAAAAATTTGATGTTGCATAATCGTTGACAAGAAAATAATGCGAATATTTTTTTATAATCACCGCAAAAATTTCAGATCTCAACTCTAGTTATTAGTTCAAATAAATTTAAAAACAAACACACTTCACTACATCTTATAGAATACCGTCAGAAGACACTAGATGAAGTTTTTTTACATATAGTGCGACTACGGCGTAAAACTAAAGTGACCATATATTCCGGATCGGCCGGGACAGTTCCGGATTTTTTAAAAGGTTCTTATTTTAAATATATTTCAAATAGAATTATTTGTGCATATCAATAATACGCAGCACGCTTTAAACCATTTGAAGCTTTACTTACTAACGTTAATTATGAGGAAAATTGTACAGAATTTTACACAATGCTGCAAAGAATAAGACCTGCTGAAAAAGATCCATAGTTTTAAAAACTTATTTTTCTTCTCAGTGATTATGATTTAAAAACTTTTCATAGACTCGCTCATCCGTTAGGGTCGCGGGGTGAGGGAAGCAATCAAGGACTTCCAACTGGAACGATCTTCGGCTATTTAAGTCAGAAAACCCGGGGTTATCAGACGGGATTCGTAAGGCCTTCACCACCCTGAGCCACCCCTGCTGCGGACGGCCACGGGGCCGCTTTCCTCCCGGGCACTCTGACCCGACGAACTAGACGACGTTCTGGGGAGCTCTGAACGTGCCCAAACCATCGGAGGATGGATCTCTCGATCCGGAGAAGCGGCTCGACCTGAAGCCCCTCGCGAATGGCCGTGTTGCGACACCTATCCAGCCTCGACACCGGCCACCCCTCATAGATACCTCATTTTGGCCGTCTGTACCCGGGATCTGATCCTTTCGGTCATCATCCACACCTCATGACCATAAGTGAGAACAGGAACATAAACGGACCGGAAGATGCTGAGCTTCACCCGGCTGCTCAGCCCTCCTCACTCCTCCCTCATTTAAAAAAAATACTGTAAACAGTATTTGTTATGTACAATTTTTATTAAAAAAATCATTTTTAAGTTATTCAAAATAACTACCCCCACCTCTTCCGCTAAAAGTTCCCGTCCCGGATTTGAAATAAAAAAAATATGGTTACCTCAGTGTCGAAAAAGTGTCGACAGCTTAATATAAAGGCTGACCGAACAAGCAAGGTACGAAACAATTATACAAAAAGGATGTCAGTAAGTTGCGAACTCGTAATTGTAAAACTTGAGTTCGAAAGTTAAACAAAGCACAATCGACTAGGAGTATCATCCGAGATCCCTTTTATCACTGCAATCTCGTATAATCTAAGACTTTTTGCAATTTATTTAAAAGTGTTTAGGCATCATCTCACCTTTATCAAA
The DNA here is from genome assembly GCA_016920875.1 of Columbicola columbae. Lineage (NCBI taxonomy): Eukaryota > Metazoa > Arthropoda > Insecta > Psocodea > Philopteridae > Columbicola > Columbicola columbae. Next base: position 17,825,509 of record JADMLL010000005.1, read on the forward strand.
TACCTAGTTATATCTCTTCCAGCGATGTCCAATCTTCTTGTAAGATGAGGAAGAGCAAATTCTTCATACACGGGGCAAATGTGTGTTACGCCATCTCCGGAATCTACCACTCACTTAAAAGACCTTGCAGGGTAAGTACTGCTTGTATAGCAATATAAGCTCCAGAGAATTGATATTTTTCAAACATAACCTAAAAATCAAACGTTAATGAACAAAATGTGTATATCTGTAGTGTAATATTATTAATTGAGCAAACTTCCGTTAGAACAAAAGTGCAGCCCCTTTAACCAATTATGCCCAAATATTCTTGTATTTGTTGAAGTTGTATCATATGAGTTCCCGGAGAGAAAAACTATTAGTAGGGACTTTTATTTCTTTTGATCTAGATATACCCTGAATGTGCCTAAATAAGGCACTGGGATGATCCCAATTAGCTGTTCTAAATAAGTGACACTGGAAGAGAGCAGATTCATTATACACGAAGTACATTTAAAACTCATGTTCGCCCCAGGTATAAAACCAGAAGAGACTTTACTCTATGGGAATGTGAGTGAGACTGAGCATCCCAGGAAAAATTCTCCCCTCGCTTTTCGACCGGAGCGAACCGAGTCCGAATTCCGCTCGCCTGGCGAACGTTTCGGCGGACTCGGTTCGCTCCGCCCCCTTCCTGCGCCTGTCACTGAAACTGGCCCAAACAGGTCATAAATGTATAATATTAGTTTCATTAACACTAGGTTTACGGGACCCGTCAATTTGACGGATTTCAAACTTTGAAATGAAATTACGTAAAAATCGTGACATTAATCTTAACCACTTTGTATCGTAAATTTATATCTTCATTAAAATATAACTTAAACACAATTATTTAACGTATTTTCGCCAGCCCGTCAATTTGACGGGTGCTCTACAGATAGGTATATAAGAAATCGTAAAGCTAGGGTTAACCACCCATATTGGGCAAAAGCCGCTCCTACTAGTTCAATAGTTCAACAACTCCTAGTAGTTCAACAATTACCTGAATCATTTTTTCTCGATTTTTTGTAGGATTCATGGGTGGCTCCGTCAGCAAAATCTTGCATTCTTTTGGATCGACATTCATCTTTTCGGGTCCAAATGTATAGTCCCAAACATGACACATATCATCCCAATTCCTTAAATAAATTACATGAATTTAAAGAACTCAGTTGCTTCTTAAAAATACTGTAAATTAGTTTAACCGTTTATCTGCGAGAAGCGCAATCGCGCTTCGCTTGTTTTATGCCAAAAATGCTGAAAAGCACTATCGCGCTTTACTTTGAGCTCAGGAATACGGAGACGCGTGACCATGCTACTGTTTTTAGTTTAATTTTCAAATTTATTGAAAACGGTTGTAGTTATATTTACTGTGGTTAATTATAAAAGCACCATGTCAAATTCCAATTCATCTGAAAGTCTACATATGAACAGTAAACAACGAAGAGTGCAGTAATGACTTTGAAACTGCACTCGTGTCCTCGAATAAGATCTCGCTGTTTCTTAATACATGGCAGTAGCATTACTCTTAACACACACAATGAAGTACTGTATCTAACCCTGAATTTCAGTGTGTGGTTGTTCGTTTTACTTCAAAGTAATTTTTTATTAGTTCTGAAAATGTCCACTTCTGTGGCAAACGAAACGCATTTGCGGAGAATTAATTGGTAAAAATTACCTTTTTATAATAATTAGAGTTAATCATAACCATTTTTAATATTTTCCCAAAAAATAATCACGCATTTCACCTCGAATTTTTGGGCATATACATAAAAAATTCCTTCCGCAGTCAAACGGTTAAAAAAAAACATCTCACCTCACAATGCCATTTTCCATAGGATAATTAACTTCTAACATGGATCGTAATTTACTAGCTTCATCCCCAACCATCAAATCCTGTAAAATATGACAAAAAATAATTTAAAAGAAGCCGAAAAATAAAAGCAAAGCGTGGAAGTATATTCCTACTTTATGAGCTATACAATTCCGCGTCAGAATTATACAACGACATCTCACTCTCTTTTTATGGCGGCTAAACACTAGGCACTACGTCAACTTAAAACTACCAATTTCTTCAGAGGCTCACGAAACAATCTAAAACCTGGGATGTGTCGTACATTCCGATGGATAAAAACTAGAAATGCTTGATTTAAAATAAACTAAAAACAATTCATTTCATAGCTTCAAGAAAAAAATCATACCTAAAATATAAATGTTTAGTACAACTGGAAGTAGTCATTCTTCTCGAATAACAATTGATCACACAAAAAAGCACGCATTCTACTACTAAAAATGCCACAATAACAATAAATCGCATTTGAGTCATCCCAATAAATTTATTAGCCATTAACTCAATAAGATTTTGATCTAAAACAACTCATGAGCATACAGTGCTCTGGTAAGTAAAAAATGGAATGGCTCAAATTTTATGAGGCAGCCTTTCTACCTCGATCCAGTGGTCGTAAAATAGGAATCACACGTCCTGAAATGAATCAGGCCGTGTATGCTGTTCAAATACTACCGTATTTATTAACCTTAAGTTTTTTTACTAGATGTTTTTGTATTTTATTGTAACATTATTTATTTATTTATTATGGTAACTTTATGTATTTTTTAGTAACTACTTTATCACCTTTTACTTCCATAGACTAATAGTAGGTTGACTGAAATGACACCTGAATCTCGAGTTTGATAATCTTTCTTTCTTTTTCTCGAGTTTGATAATAAGTTTAATAATTATATTTATAGTAAATAAGAAAAATGGAAACCTCTAATGCTCACGGGCAAATAGGAGTAATATAGGAGTGACCAATGGTGAGCACAAAGCTGTTCAATCTCACGAGCACGTAAATAAGACTTAAGAATTACTTTTAAATTATCTGACTTTACTAAATTACTTTTTTTATCTTATATTATTTTTTATTTATATTTTATCAAAACAATTTACTATTACTTCTTTGGGAGGTAATAAATCAGTTTTATGATTCCAACTTAAAATAAACGAAAATAAACAAACTAGACTGCTTGTGACCGCCAACTCCTGGGGCCTGGACATTGGTCCGCTCCCCAGCTAACCTCTAACCCCATTTCCTACCAACAACTTATTGTCCCTTCCTTGGGGACAGGTAGTCGTTTTCATAGGGGATAACAAAAATAAAAAATAAAAGACTGCTTGTGATTCATAAGAAAACTTCTAAATAGATCTAAAAGTTATAAATGTTGCGTACCTTAAACGCATAGTTTTCATTTGAGTATAAATCAGTATAAATTTATAAATTTTCTTTTGTTTTATTCTAATCGTTAAAAATTTTCCTCTTTCATGTCATAAAAAGTTAAATATAATGCTTAAAAGTAAGCATTAAATTACATAAAAACTAGAATTTTCCAGCTCCCAAAAATAAACCAAACACTACACATATAATAATTTAATAAAATTAATCACATCAATAAAACTTGACATCATTTACTTACAGATATTTGACTCATTTCCTACAGAAAAGCATAAAAGAATGTTTTAATAAAAGTTAATAGCCTAGGTAATAAGTTTAATGTAAATTTCAAATGATCTAACCCTTTCCCATTTTTAAAGTAAAATAAAGTAAATGGTCCCAAAGTACATACCTTTACTTCTATATCTCCAATTTTGTTGGCAGCTCGGATGATTGGACGTCCAACCATAGAAGGGAAAATATGAGCTGGGAAATTCGAGCCAGCATAGCCACATTTAACAAAAACAGAAATTCAAACAATAACAATGCTTTGGTGACCTGTCTTTGGCTCTTTATAAGAAAGCTTTTCTATGGTGTACAATATAAGAAAACGCCTTCAGTTTAACCAATATTCCTACAATTTTATTTTAAACCCCAATCAATTTTGTGGCTCAGGTTTCAAAATACTGGAATAACTGAATAATAATAACATCAGGCCTGAAAATAACAACACAATATATATCAAAGTGTTACATTACAGTATCATAGCTCTTGACATCAATTCAGTGTAGCTTGTAGGAATTTACAGATAATACAAACATAGATTTCAAGATATTAAAAGATACAAAAGTGTTTCATTCATGTTACTCAAAATAAAGAAATGAATTACCTCAAAATGAAATATAATTGTTTGGTAAAATCATAAAAAGGGTTATTGAAAAACTACAAAGTATGCAAAAAATTAAATAAATTGTGCAGGAAAATTGAAATTGTGAAAAATGAAATTCATTTTTGAAAAGTTTTTCCTATATGTATGAAGTAATGTTTAGATAAAGAATAACTAATATTTTAATAGTAACTCTGTGTTCAGATAAATAAATAAAAATTTAGGAAAGTGAAAAGGGCATAGGAAAATGCAAGCAAATACTAATAAAACAATCTTTGGAATTATAAATAGATGTTTGAGGTTCAGCATTATTATTACAAAATATTACCTTAATTACAATATACACGACATAAAAAATTTATACACAGGGTAAGTTCAAAAATTAATAAATGCTTTGAATACTACACATGCGAGGTTCAGTATCTGAGATGACTCATTTAGAATGAAACTCCTTTAAAAAAAATTTCGAAAAGTTCAAATAGTACTACTTTTTAATTTAGATTTTTAAAAATCAGTAGTAGTTAGTTAGTTGTGATCAAACCAATCTTTATTGTAACTATTGTTGAACTTTGTTTACAAACAGTTGACACGCCCAAAAGTTCTTCTACTACAAGGGAAAAAACTAAAAAGTGTTCCATATTTACTTACTCCAGTTCCATTATCACACTATTACTTTTCTCCCTTGACTATCCATAGATAAAAATTATACTGCAAATAATGATTTACTAAAACTTCTAAACATCACATTCTTTCTAACGTGGCATTAGTCTTTCGTTACCAAGTTTCGTGGCACTATCACTTAAAGCGTTACACCATCAGGTATTGAAAATTTTTCCATCCTCGTAGAAAACACTAAAATATTTTTGCCCTTTTAGCAGACACAATTTTTAAAAATTATGAGAGGCATTCGACAATTATGTTTTTTTTTATTTAATTAAAAACAATAAATTTAATCATGCTTTTGTTTTTAATTAATGCTGTACCCACCCTCATTATCCACATCATTTTGCCATTTTATGTGCAAGGGAGCAGGAGTGATAGTTACAATTATAGGGCATCACCCTGCTAAGTCTCCCCGGGAAAGTCTTCCGAAGGGGCTGGATGTAAACTTTGGTGTATTCACAGGGGATACTGTAAATGCCCCCTGGAATATTCCACTGACAATACGCGTATTATCAGTGGAAACTTCCTACATTCCTTCTCTTTTGTTTTCCTCTTCCCTTCTGTACCTGTCCTATCTCCAGTCAACCTTCCTCGTCCGTTGACCCCATCCCTTTCCTACCTACTTAAGTAGTGTTTCCTCTCTCTACTTCTCTTTTCAGTTCAGTGTTCGCCCTGACGATGTCCACACCTGTCGAAGTGGACGAAACGTTGGCTTTGTTTGCAAACATGACGCGGTGTAAAAACCCAGTGTTTAACGTTTTTAACTTCATGACTGTTTTTATGTGCAAATACGTTTTCTAAAAGAGATCTCAAATTCATTTCATTTACAAACGTTTATACCTTTGTTTTTTCTATAATTTTCAAATGAGTTTGAAAAAACTAGTATCATTGTTTAGTTCTGTATTTCATCCACAAAACGCAGCTTTTTGAATCATGTAAATATTGTTTCTGGTTTGGTTTGTACAAGCATTTTTCCGAACCCTTGTAAAACTGTGAAATTCGGCCGGTTTTTTTTCGCATAGGCACCTCTATTTCGCCCGGCACTAAAAGGGTTAATCATAAAGTGGTTCATGTGGTATTGTTCATGAACAACATAATGAAGGTAGGATTAATTTTTTTAGGAATCGGAATTTTGTGTCCAAAGTCTTTTCATTTGATTAAAACATTTTTCTACATATTGCATTGATTTTGAAAAAAAATCCAAAATAAAGTCTGGTTATTAGGAACAAATTGACAAAAATTTCACGGTTTTAATTATAAAATTCATGATAACACCATGTGCGACCCAAAAAGTTTGATATTTTCTCAAAGTTGATTTATTAAAAAATTAAACAATGGTTTGGAAAAGACTATGGTGAATTTCACGAGTTTCTTTCAATTTGATTATTATTCGGAAGAGACTCGTTCGAATTTATAACTGAGCTTTAATTGCTGATAAAGGATATCTAATTCGAAAGGCAATGTTGATTCAAGCAAGAATTTTACTTTTCAAGAATGGAAAATTTTCACGCTTTTCCATTATTTTATTTTCATAAATACGAATAAATTAAGTTTGTACAAAATCGCAACAAATCGCAATCGTTTATAATTTGGATTTAGGAACTTTAATGAATGATTTATTATGTTTCCAGCTGTTTTAAAAAGGAGCATAATTAAAATGATTCAAACAGACTGCATTTAATATACAGTTCAAATTTGTTCTAAGAAATAGGAAACTAATGCAATTTAATTAATTGCGGTTGGCGTTTAACTGTCAGTGGTGTTTTTTTTTAAACTGTTACACCTATTTTCCAAAAATGTTCAACAAACAATTTTAAAAAAATTATTGGAAATTCTGAACACGCCAGAAGTATGTGTATGTTAGAAAAGTAAAACCCAGAAACTGTTGCTATTGTTGCAAATAATTTAAGAGCGGTAAAACCGAAGAATTTTAAATAAAGAGGGTATTTAAAACAAAATTCTCCTTCCAAACAAAAACAAAATCTAATTTAAAACTTTATAAATTGTATTGGGGGTAAGTTAGGTTTCATTT
>JADMLL010000049.1:0-98870 GCA_016920875.1 Columbicola columbae
AGATCAAAATGGGAAATAAGCTAGTGGTCCAACACATAAATAACACAAAACCGTTCTTTCCAGGAAACCAATAATGATCCAACTGGTGATTGTCCATGCCGTATGGGCAGCACTGATCATGCTAACCTTGTACTTCCAACATTAACATTACCTATTTGAACGACAGATCAGGACTCTATTACAATCATATAGAATGCACTTGTCGCACAAATCCAAGTTAATGACTACCTAAACATAACTTGCCGAAAACAGTCTCGAAACCATACGACGACTAAGACGAGAAACGATGTTCGCTTGTGAACAGCTTCGAGTGTTAAAGGTACTTCAAACATTTGCTTCTCCTCATTAGACATTTCAAAGAGAAATTTCGAAACTGGACGAAAAATTGCAATCAATATTAAATCTTGTTGGTGTCCGGATAATTTAAGAACAAGGGGACTCTTTGACGGGTTTCTTACCAACTGGTGTTGTGGTATACCTGACGCCGGTGACTGATACTACCAGGACTCAATAAAATCCATCTTGGAAAACGAAAAGAAAAAGTTACTCATGAAGAAGCAAATAGCTATCGTTTCGAACACCATAATGAACTTCAACCAAAGTCTGGTGAATTTTAAAGCCAATGAGGACAGGCTGAATGCGAATATAAACGCTTTTAATAGATTTGCAACCCAGACTAATACAGCAATAAATGAGGTATCATTGAGGGGCGAGTTTCGAACATAGAAATTCTAAATGAGATGCTAGACAGCGTAAATGACGACATGAGTCGATACTGTGGTGGGACAAAGGAATATATTGCATCCAAGAATAGTCCTCCTGCCGACTATTAGAGGAATTAGCAAAAATTTCCCTAAGCGAAAATGGCTTCCCTTCCCATTAACAAATAAATTTATTTCGCAATATTTTAGAATATCAGAGATCGATATTTTTTCAGTCGACAAACTAGTAATATTCTCGATAAAGATTCCCTTGCAGAGAATCAGCAGTACACAATTTATGAACTTCTACCTTCCTATTCTCTCATAATATTTCAAACATTTACTCCTATATTGAACCTTCAAACCCTATCTCCTGATCAGTGCGCCTAAGACTGGCTACAAGATGTTGGATAATCTGGAAGGCTGTAAGAAATTGGACATCACCGACTACTTATGCGTGCACACAGACATTATTCAAACCACCGAGACGCCCACTTGCGAAGTTGCACTCTTATCCATGGTCATTCAATTCCACCGCAATGTAAGACAAGAACAATAGCGGCAGAATGGGAGACCTGGCACGCTCTAGGTGAAAATCAATGGATTTTCGATTTCTCAACCTATCCTTTTTACATTGAATTGTCAGGGCGAAAAGGGTAGGGATTACCACTTAATAACCACGGGGAAAGTTTCACTATCACCCCTGTGTAGAGGTTACACAAGAACAACTATATTAATACCTCAGACCATTATAAGTGTCAGTTTGAACGATCGTGCTCCCGAATATAATATAGCGAAAGACGATTGTTGCGCGAATCGGAAGAAAAACTAAACTTAACCGATATTTATCAAAAACCTATTAAATTTAGTAATGTGCGGTTGGACGAACTAAAATTAACAAATCATAAACTACAAGAACTCGACCGAGAATTATTGTACAGCTTAAACAAGAAGGTGATATACCATCATGCTCGTTGGTATGAACTAATTTTGCCTATAATCGGAACAATAATCGGTGTGATTGTAATAATTAAGTTATGCAGCCTGTGTGGAATATTTAAACTAATAAAAACTGTTTCGGAGGAACAATGGAACGTGTTGTCTAAAATCTACAATGCCAACGTTTCATCTCAACCCATGACCATGAGGAACTGACCGAAGGAAAAACCTTCAGGACCTAGAAGATGAATCGAACACCACCAGAAGAATTAGAGCTAGACAGCTAACTATAGATATGCATTAAAAATTTTTATTTTAAATTTAATCATTGTAAAATTCTTTAGTTTTATGTTAAAAAGGAGAAAAAACATGAATTATCTAATTCATGCATTTGTTTTATAAACGGGGAGGTGTTGTGTTCCAACGAGTCTGTGTACACATAACTATCATAATCGGAACATACCCAAATTCTTGGAAACTCCCAAGGGACCATGAATTGACCATTGATCAACATATCTCAGATATGATAGACTATTCAAATTCATTCAAGGAAATCAATTATAATTTGAAATGTAAAATTCCCTTCAAACAAACCAAAGTCTACCCCATTGTTAAGGGTTCGAATAAACATATTTAAACATGATAAGGTTTATTGATAGATTGTTCAAAACAAAGATTCAAACAGAACCTTTGGGATAGTAAAGTCCAAACCCATTGATAAGGGTTGTTCCTATTCATTTTAATTCATTGGTTTTGACACGTACACAGGCAGTATAAATACAACCCCAAAGAAAAGTCAAAAGCGTGTTAAGAGACACTCAGATCGAGTGAACACGACACCACCACGAAACAACGTTTGTCGCGATTTATTAATAGAAAGTAAGAGTGATTTCCAAATAATAAATTGTTTTCGAATAATATTGAAGTTCATTTTCTTTTCTAAAAAGAACTCGCGGTAACACGACACCACGGTCGTTCAAGGAATTCCACCGCAATGTAAAACTAGAACGATAGCAGCGGAATGGGAAACTTGGCACACTCTAGGTGAAAATCAATGGATCTTCGTGATCTCAGCCTACTCTACTCACAATGAATTGTCAAGGCGAAAGAGTAGTAGACTATCACCTAATGTCCACGGGAAAATATCCTTATCATCATCATGCAAAGATATACCAGAAACAAGTTCTGATACCCCGGTCATAAGCGTAAATTTGGATGACATTCCCGAATATAACATCGCCAAGGATGATTGCTGCCGCGAATCAGAAGAAAAATTAAACCTAACGGATATCTATCAGAAACCCATTAAGTTTGGTAATGTGCGGTTGGACGAATTAAAATTAACAAACCATAAATTGCAAGACCTTGACCGGGAACTATTATATAGCCTAAATAAAAAGGTGATATACCATCATGCTCGTTGGTATGAATTAATTTTACCTATTATCGGTACACTAATCGGTGTGATAGTGATAATCAAAATATGTAGTCTGTGTGAATATTTCAATTAATAAAAACTGTTTCCGGAGAAATGAAGGAACGTGCTGTTTGAAGATATATAATTCCAACGTTTCGTCTCAACCTATACCCATGAGGAACTAACCGAAGGGGATAGCTTCATGAATCTAATGAGGAATCCAACACCACCAGAAGAATAAGAACCAGACAGCTAACCATCGACATGCACCGAACACTTCGGGTCTACAAAATCTACATGTTTCTTTACTATTTTTAATTTGTAAACCCTGTCGATATCTAAACAAACATGAATTATTTAATTCATACATTTGTTTTATTAAGGGGAGGTGGTGTGTTCCAACAGAATTTTGTAAACATATCTATCATAATCGGAATATGCCAACATTCTTGGAAACTCTTAAAGGACAATTTGACCATTGATCGTCAACATACCCTTGATATGTTGAATCAGTTAAATTCATTTAAATGAATCAATGTTGATTCAAGGAAAATTAGGAATGATTTCAAATGTAAAGATCCGTCCACCCCATTGATAGGGGTTGTTGTCCAAACAAGCATATTCAGATATGATAGTTCAGTGGATAGAACCATAAGGAAAATTCAAACAAACCTTTGTAATGGCAAAGTCCAGTCATTGATAAAGATTATTCTTATTCATTCCAATTCATTCCTATTCATTGGTTCACGTATCCACGGGATATAAATACAACCCCGAAATCATTTAAAAACAATTCAATTCGAGAATTCAATTCGAACAATTGAATTCCACGGACAATTCAATTTCAGAGACTCAAGTTAGTATTGTTGTGTGACCTCGTTTTCCAACTAATACTTGGATATTTCGGGGTTGGAATTCGCACCCTCATTAATAATCCAAATGAGATTAACAATATAAACGGTAAAAATAACGGTAACTTTTCCCCGAATAGACATCTTGTGTAACTAGAGCAAATAACGGGGTTGGTGAAAGTCCACCCCAATCTTGAAGACTAATGTCATTTCTTCCAAGATATAAATACGTCTTTCGAGACAAAGTCAGTGAGTTCTAGTGCTAGACCTACTCAGGAGGTTACTCTGAGAGTTTTTACTCGGGTTGCACAAGGACGTTGTTCGGGATAGGTTAAACGGAATTTTAACATTAAATTTGTGAATAAAGGATTTTGGGAAATTACAAGGAACTAGCGTTTTATTTAACTGAGAACCCGCAACAAAATTTCTTATTCATTCCAACTAATTCCTATTCATTGGTTCTGTCACGTATCCATGGGATATAAATTAAAAAGGGAAAAATTCTTAAATTAGACAATAAATTGCAATCGATTCTGGATCTTGTTGGCATTCAGAGCAATGTGAGAGCTAAGAGAGGACTCTTTGACGGAGTTTCTTACCTCACTAACTGGTTATTGGGGATACCGGATGTTCAGATCTGCGGCCACAAAAAATAGTTATTTAATTCAATGTAAAGTGATTCATTCGGCTCAAGGCCAAGAGGCTCAAAAAGAAAAGGAAAATGGAACAAAAGGCAGCCGAATGAATCACTTCTTATACCTGTAAATAGTTGCGAATTGTAAGATGACCCATCCGGACAAAGGCCCAGGTATGTTAAGGAAATGTTTCATTGTTTTAATGGGCCGCCCGGATGGGTCATTCCATAAATGTCTTTGTTTTTCAATCCCCTTTTGGGGTATAAATACTGCTCCGTTTCATTTAATAAAGATTCCGAAATCAGGAATCAGTGGTCTCGTTATTTTAACACCACACTTCGATCACCACAGGGGTGATCTTAAGGCAGAGGAGTTGTCCATTGACATACTTTCTCAGTTCATCATTGGCGACCGCCACAGGAAGAATCAGGTCTGAAACGTCAGGGTTTTCTCGTTCGAAAGTTCGAACACCCGATGCAGGTGACGCGGAATATTACTAAGATTCGATGCAATCCATCTTAGAAAGCGAAAAGGAAACCAAGTTACTTATGCGAAAACTAATCGCCATTGTTTCAAATACCATTATGAACTTTAATCAAAGTTACAACCCTCGAAATCATTCAAGACACAATTCATTTCGGACCATTGAATTCAGACATAATTCAATTCACATACTCAGTTCAATAACTTTCAGTTAGTATCAAGATACTTGTGATTTTTTGGTGGAACACTACACGTCTTTCCGAAAAACATCTACGCAACTAAAATCGAATAATCGTGAATTTGTATTTTATTCAATAAAATAATTTTTGAAATAAAGTGACGAAGAATTCATTTTCGAGAAAGTCGCGGTACTAAGGACGACGCACAACACAGGGATGGCGAACCTTTTTTGATGTCCGTGCCATAAAGTCATAAAAATTCTCTTTTTAAATAAGTGTCGTGCTACAAATAAGTTTTAATTAATTTCGATCAAAAAGAACTTTTAAAAAAATAATAATTTTGTTTTGTGCGTGCCATCAAAATTTTCAAACGTGCCATTTGTGGCACGCGTGCCATAGGTTCGCCATCCCTGTCCTAGGCTTTTGCGACCTAACTACTAACTTTATGTTTTCATTTAGCCCCGAAATAAAGCTATGGAACGCGTTTTTTGTCAGTAATTTATGCTTCCTTCTCTCTCTGGAAGTGACAGATCTACATCGCTATTTACATATTACGCATCTTATCGAAAATTTTCTATAATACAACAGGCTCGTCCGGCTTCTGAAATATCGACATTAGCTTATTCTGATATACCGACAGAGATTTTTTTTCCTGTCATATCTCACGCTAAGCTGGACCACCTGTCAAAATCAATACCCCTAATCAGTTTACCATCGAGACCATTTATCCTGTTTCTAACCAATAAAAAAAAACTCGCCTAAATATTTTGGAATGTGTGACCTAACGTCCTCTTCCTTTTCTCCACAAAAAACTGGGATCAAATGGTCTATCATGTCTGCGCTAAACTGTCCTGCTCTAGCGGAACGGGACGTATTTTGGTTCATTTTCCTGGTATTTACTCTATCTAGCGACCTAACCCTGAGTTCTCCTTGTATCTCGAACAGCTCTTTGACTGGCTCCTTCTTCTTCTTCTTCTTCTTTTTCCCAAATGAGAAAACAGACATGTATGAAATTTTTAAACTTACAGTATTATGAGCACTTTGGAACGCAAGACAGTTTCTTCTGTTTCTTTCCTACGTCGCCTGGCTTCTGACGATGTTCCTCGTCCACCTCTTGACGGCTCCTCCTGACTCCAAGAGTTCAGCTTCTCCTCGACGATTCCTCTTTGTGCAAGAATGGCAGAGTGGTCCTTCTGACAGGCGAGACAAGTTATGTCTCCCTCACAAGTTATGTCTTATGTTCGTATCCCACTTCTGACACCAATTATGTAATGGTAGGGATCCTGGTTCTTAATAACGAGCAGACTTTCTTCTTTTTTTGCAAAAACTTTATTTCCTCTTAAGTTTATATAGCCTCCAGACTCCTGGATATTCTTAAACCTTTCTGTCTTACTGACTGTTTGACTACTCGACTATTCGACTCCAACTATAACTGTCTTACTCTGTTCTCTGAACACAACTGACTTCCTCAAGTGTTTAACTTCAACTGTACTTCTTGAGAGACTGACTACGACTGTACTGCTCGACTGTCTTTCTACGACTCCCTGAATAAGACTGACTTCTGCAACTAACTAACTATCGATGACCAAAAAGGTGACTCACTGATAGTCTATTTGTTTCTTTCACCCTCTTGTGACAAACATCTATTGTGTCTAGAGTTGTCACCAGTCTTGGGTCAAAGATTTTTATTAGTAATCCTCTGTCAATCATGATAAACATTCCTTCTGCTCATCATCTCTCAATGATCAAATCAGAGTCCAACCACTATTGTTTCAGGTTTTAACAACCCCAAATTTTGCCCGTTGAGTAACCTCGGCCATTGACATCCCAGACCATTACATCATTACAGTTGTTCGACTGGCTCGAACAACTGGAATAGTGGTTGGAGAGTGTTAAGGATAAATACGAAAGGTTGGTTCGGAACAAACGAAAGGATCGAAGGACCGGGTAAATGCGATGGACGAAATATTCAAAATGAAAAACACAAGTCTACTCGATGACGGTTGGATTGCGACTCTCCTTTATTCTTTTGTTTCCGAATTTCAACAAATTTTTATTTTTACAAAAGATGAACGTTGGTCAGGAGCGGATTCAGGCCTGAACATCCTCTGCCCCGCGAAATGTGAAATAATATCAAAACAACAATACAAAGATAATTACAAATACAAAACAAGAATAGCAAGGGTGGGGATCATTTCTCGGTTTATATTTAAAGCAAAAATTACAATTTTTGATTCTGAGACGAACCAAATTACGTGCCGACAGTATCCAAAATTTTTGCCGAATGAGGGCGAGTGTTAAGTGAGAACCAGTATGAAAGTTTTTAGTGTGATAATGATTAATTATCAAATCTACAAAATGTCATTTTTTGGGTAATAAAATTGGATGGCGATAATTAAAATCTAAATTAGAATTTTTAAACGTCCACCCACTCAAATTATAGTCTTTTAAAAACGGTTTAAGATGGCGTAAATTTGCCGCACAAGTATTTCTTTCTAACTCTTTTAACTCTTTTGTAAAATAAAATTTTTGAACATGTTTAATTATAAAATTTTCGGCAGCATTTAAGTCTTGAACTGAGATTGAATTATATAAAGGCAAAAGTTTAACAAAACGAAGAATATACACTGTAATTCTAATTAATTTTGCCAAATTTGAATATTTTTGAATTAAATTTAAAACCAAATTTTCATTGGGTTCTAATACTGGTAACGAAATAGTATTGTTATTTGTGTCAAGTTTCTCTTCCTTCACTCTTCTATCTGGCCATTTACTAACATCTAACGTTAACCACCGAGGTCCCTTTAACCAAATTTTATTATCCACCAACTGACTAGGGGTTTGTCCTCTTGATAAACTATCGGCTAAATTTTCTTTGGTTGATATATAAAACCACGATTCTTGAGGAATAATGTCTTGAATATATGAAACTCTATTGGATATAAAACTTTCCACTTGAGATGGATTTTGTTAAGCCAATTTAATACAATGGTCGAATCTGAAAGGGCATAAACTTTATCAATTTGTAATCTACTGCGATATGACTCGAGAACAAAACGAAACATTTTTGCCAATAATTTTGCTGAAGATAACTCTAATCTTGGAATAGTTAAAGCTTTTGTAGGTGCGACCTTTGATTTCGCATAAATCAAATGTACCGAAACACCCCCATTCATGTTTACTGACTTCAAATATATTACGGCTCCATAAGACATCAAACAAGCATCCGCAAACACGATTAAGGTAACACTGGAATCCGTATAAACATCCAAAAACCTCGGGATCACATTCAAAACCTGCGGTAATTCCTCACAAAATATTATATCTTTCATCCTGCAACTATATCTGAGGGTGGTACATGGATTGGACCATCGAGTTGTACAACAGGTATGAATATCATTACCCCTGTTAACATTTTCTGAAACAGGAACGGCACTCATAATGACATATCCCAATTCAGTATTAATAGCGATTGGATATTGTCTCGAATGTATAATTTTATGGGGTTTTAAGATTTTGATAAACATGTCAACTCCTAAGATTCCATCAATTTTGTGGGGCAAGTAGAACTCTGGATCGGCTAAACTAAGATCATTAAGAAAAGAGAGTTCGTTGCGGTTTATGGGTGTCGAAGGTAGTTTATTGATAATTTTTCCAACAACAATTGAATCAGTCACATAACGTTTTTCAGGATCAAAATAAGGAGTAAAAACGAATTGTATGCAACCCAAAGCCTTGGTGCTGAAAGATCCCAAACCCTGAACCTCCGTTTCGCAATTTTTAAGTTTCAAATTTAGGCGGGTAACACACTCACGCGACAATAAATTGGTTTGGCTGCCACTATCCAACAAGAACCTGCATTTTCTTAGAATTCCTAGATTATAGGCGACAAGAACTGAGACTGTCGGTAACACAGACAAAGAGCGAGCTTGGGCTGAGCTTTGGCGCCAGTAACTGGTTACGCCAACGAAAGGAACTTGAATATTCTGTTGGTTGGCTTGGCCTTGAATTTGTGAGTGGTCTGAGCTATTTGCACGCTGCGAATTCTCGAATTCGATTTCACTATTTTTGACTTGTTCACAATTTTTGTTTGAATTATTTGAAAAATGTAACAAAGTATGATGTTTTGACTTACAAATCTTACATAAAAACTTATTTTTACAATAAACAACTAAATGTGATCCAAAACAATTGATACATTTTCTGTTATTTTTTACAAAATTTAAACGTTCTTTAGTGTTCATATGCAAAAATTCGGGGCACTTATTCAATGTTCGGAAATATTGCAAAGGGTACATTTCAAATTATCAAATTTTTGCACAACGAAACTATTGGTTCTATTTTTTAACGAAGGTGCTTTAGTCAAAGGTTGATCTTCTCGAATACAAATTTTCCTTTGGGATTTTACGAAATCTATGATTTGAACATACGAAATAATTTTGGAATGTCTTGTGGCGTTTTCTATGGCTCGACGAGTTCGGATAGGTAATTTCGAAAAGGCGATATCAGCTAAAATACAGTCTACTACATCTGGAATATCCAATTTTCGAAAGGCCTCGACACTATTATGAAAGATTTCAATGAACGAGCTTAACGACTGATAATTTTCTTGGTGTAAAGGCTTAAAATTTATAATTTGGTCTAAATGGGTATGGGTAATTATTTTTATGTCGTCAAATTTATCTAAGAGAGCCTGCCATATTATCTCATAATTGTCCGCTATTGGAGGGATGCCTTGACATACCGACAAGGCATTTCCCGATAAACTACCAACTAAATAATGATGTAAAATAAATTCACTCATAGAAGGTTTTGTGTGAAACGCAAAAGGAAGCAAGTTTTCACAAGCCATGGAATCCGGGGGAGAATCGAGGATTCCGTGGACTTTCCTTTAGTTTGTTTTAAGTTTTGGTTGTTCGCTTCGAGTTTTAAGTATTCGCTTGAGGTTTTGCTCGCTTTTTGTTGTTAGTCATTCGCTTTAAGAGTTAGCCGTTCGCTTTGAGTTAATGTTCGCTTTTTTGTGTTATATTTCGCCTATTTAGTTTCGCTGTGGAGTTTTTGAATATTTTGGTAAGGGGTCCTAGTCCTTGTGTCCCTTGCCTTTTTCCTATATTCCTGGATTATTTAGGGTTTGGGAATATTGTTTTAAGTGGATAAAGAGAACCTCCAACAAAGGTAGGTGAACAACCTTTTGATCGCATGGTCCTTCGTTGCCGGAGTTTTTCTTTCTTTCTTTTTACATTCTTTCTTAATCATTTTTTTTTTGGTCCTTCGGACTGGATTAGCCGGCAAGAAGATATATAAACAAATGAATTTTATCTACATTGGTTAAGTCAACGTTATTATGAATTAAATTTATAAATGATTCTTTAAACAACGACCAAGATTTGACCTCACCGTTGAAATGTGGTAGCGGAATCTCCGGTAATCTTCGGACAGGTGATCTCTTAGTTTGGTTTTCGAAGCTGCTACTGGATTGGTTTGGTTTGAAGCGGACTTCGATGGCTTCCTTCAGCAATTCCAGTTCTATACAGGTATCTTCAATTACATCATGAAGACTGAAGTCCAGCTCGCCATTTTCTTCGCCTAGTTTGGATGTGACTTCGAAGAATTCCTTTTTCATTTCCGGAATTTGTTTATATTGAACGAAGAATCTTCTTGCATCAATGTCACTTTGAATACTATTCCCAAACTCCAAAAACTTTTTAAAACGCCCGACAATTTGGTCTACTTTGGCTTTTAAGAACTCAACTTTTTTGTCCTTTTTGGTTTTGTTTGACATTTTAACTTTATCCAAATATGGTAGTAAAACGATGGGAACAAAACGAAAAGAAGTCGCACGAAAAGAATCAAACGAAAGGTATAAAAACGAACGGTATATCCGGCTCGATTAGGACCAAAAAATATGTTAAGGATAAATACGAAAGGTTGGTTTGGAACAGACGAAAGGATCGAAGGACCGGGTAAATGCGATGGATGAAATATTCGAAATAAAAAAACACAGGTTGACTCGCTGACGGTTCGATTGCGACTCGACTTTATTCTTTTATTTCCGAATTTCAACAAATTTTTTTTTTATTTTTTACAAAAGATGAACGTTGGTCAGGAGCGGATTCAGGCCTGAACACAGAGAGCTGATAAACGACTGGAAACGGCATTACTTTGTGGTCTACCTTATACATTCAATATATGACATTTGGTGGATTTCTATTAATACTCAAATACTGAATGCCACCGTTGCGGAACATAATTGAAGGATTAGATCAACTTCATTAGGACTTCTTCTCTCTTCCTCACCTCCTCCAGTTGTCTCGAGGTTGAATAGTCTAGCAAGATTTCTAGAATTTCGATAAATATGGCTGTGAATTCCGGAAGGCAACTAGGAAATACTCTTGACACTCTGTTGTCTTTGTCTCTTGGGACCTTTTGATGTTCTTTTGGAAGAGGTTTGAATTTATCTTCTTTCATATTCAAGTTTTTGAGATTAGTAGTTTTGCTAAAATTCCTAGTTAACAGCTTAGCAGTTTGACTGATTGTGTGACAGAAGGGAACACAGACAAGCACAGAACATACGGGGCGTTCGTATTGCATATTAGGCATATTCGCTCCGACGTGAACGTGTCAATATATTTTTATCAAAGTGTTTTAATACAACAACCCCCTTAAATCCGACCATTAGGACAGCCAGTTTTTTCCTGTACATTTACTGACCCACTTTGCCTTTTCGATATAATGTCTGCTGATTCTTCAGGTACCATCCCCAGCTCGGGAATCTCTTCTTCATCTACAAGTACTACACAATCAGAATCGACCGTGTTCTCATCGTCTACTCTGAACCATTTTCTCCAAAACCGACGAAATTTGTAACTTATGAA
The DNA here is from genome assembly GCA_016920875.1 of Columbicola columbae. Classification (NCBI taxonomy): domain Eukaryota; kingdom Metazoa; phylum Arthropoda; class Insecta; order Psocodea; family Philopteridae; genus Columbicola; species Columbicola columbae. The sequence goes on from JADMLL010000049.1 coordinate 12,081, forward strand.
ACCGAATAAACTATTAATCTTACTATTCTCCGCCATTTTGAATTTCTTCACAACAGCTCTTTGATTTCAAATGATAAAATTAGGTAACTACTGACGGCATGTGTAGAATTTTAGTAATTCAGACTGAAATGAAACAAACAATTTATTAAAAGTTGAAAGTAAATGCACACACCGAGAGAAGGCCTGACCCTAGATAACCTAAGGACAAAAGTTCTTAGTTTCTTATAGAGAAACTAATTTATACTCTAAGTCAGGGATGAGCGACCTTTTTAATTAACGGGCAAATTCAATATCGCTGCACATTCTTTTCTAATTTCTTTTGTTTTCGAGCATTATTCAGTGTTCTTTTGTTTACGGGTGTTATTCGGGGTGTGCTCATAAAGCGTATGATCTAGACTTACCTGTGAGTGTTTTATGTACATATTTACTACTGATTTTTGTACATTGATTGGAAAAATTGGAAGCAATTAGCGAAATTTTTGGTATGTAAGTACCCATGTATGTGTGTACAAATTAAAAATTTTTAATATGTATTTTTTTATGTTGAGACGAAAACAAAAAAAATAAATAAAAAATTGCAGGTCTGCACCTGTTTCAGATTTGTGAATTCTTGGGTTTTGTTTCGATGAAGATGCGCCAGTCTCAGTTAAAATTCCGCTGATGAAAGACGCCTTTGGTTGTTCATTTGTTCTTTTTCTTTTTTGCGCTTTTATGTTTCATAGTGTTGATTTCCATTTTAGTTTATTCTGGCAGGTAGGGTTCCTTTCTTGTCCTTTCCTTCGCACCCCTTTCCGCCAGTGAACCAAATTTGGAACGCTAGTGAGGTAAGCTTCGATTTTATTCTTTTGTTTGATTTCATCAGTCGGATTGAGTCTCACCAATTCAACTTATTTAATTATTTCATTATTTTTTAGACAAAATGCCATCGAATCAATTATTTACTTTAAAAACTGTTAAAAAGAGATCCCGAAAATCAGTCTCTCTAGCAACTAAACTAGAGATATTTCGCCGTTTAAAAGCTGGAGAGAAAATTGGTACTATTAGCGAGGGAATGGAACTTGCGAAATCCACAATCCAAACCATTCGTGATAAAAAAGAAAGAATTAAGGCATGTTTGCAATCCGCTGAACCTTTATGTGTCTCGAGACTGACACGCCAAAGTAACTGGATTATGGAAAAAATGGAAAAACTATTGATTATATGGATTGAGGATAATAAACGGAGAATACCGATGAGTCAAATGACTATCCAGGCAAAAGCTTTAAGTATTTTCGAAAATTTGAAGAATAGACATACCGATAAATCCGCTGAAAATGTCGTATTCCAAGCAAGCCGAGGGTGGTTTGAAAAATTTAAAAATAGGTTTAATTTGCATAATTTGAAATTGAAAGGTGAAGCAGCTAACGCCGATGAGGCCGCATCTAAGGAATATCCCAGCATTTTAAAGGAAATTATTGAAAGAGGTGGTTATAAACAACCGAACAAGTGTTTAACGTTGACGAAACAGGGCTTTACTGGAAGCGAATGCCTGATCGCACGTATATTTCAAAAATTGAAAAATCTGCACCTGGTTATAAGGTGTCTAAAGAACGGCTGACTGCTACTTGGTGCAAATGCCTCGGGTGATTTTAAGCTGAAACCACTTTTAATATATTTGTCCGAAAATCCAAGGCCTCTCAAAGGACTAAATAAAAATCAATTACCCGTCATATGGAGATCCAACAAGAAAGCTTGGATGACTAAAACCATTTTTGAGGATTGGTTCAAAAATCACTTTTGTATAGAAGTGAAAAAATATTTACGTGACATAAACTTAAGCAACAAGGCTTTGCTAATTTTGGATAATGCACCAGGCATCCTACTAATTTATCTGAAATTTCTGAAGATGTCATGATTGAGTACCTTCCTAAAAATACAACAGCTCTGATCCAACCAATGGATCAGGGTACAATAGTCACTTTTAAGGCATATTACCTACGCCGAACTTTCAGACAGCTTATAAGGGACACTAATAGTGAATCTTCAATTAAAACATTCTGGAAAAATTACAACATCAAGGATGCTGTTGACAGCATCAGTGAATCATGGAAGGAATTAAAATCAACCACAATGAACCATGTTTGGAAAAAAATATGGCCAGAATGTGTAAAAATAACGGATGCAAAAGTTAATTTCCTTCCTCAAATTAAAAACATTTTGGATCTAGCACATGATCTCGGTTTTAAAGATCTAAACGAACGTGACGTGCTTGATCTGCTTGAAGCTGATAAAGAACCTTTTTCAAACGAGGAACTCATTCAGCTGCAAGCACTACCCGAATTAGAGGAAGAAACTGAGCCTTGTGTATCCAAACAGCTTACTTCGAAAAATTTATCCAAAGCATTTTCCTATTTTGAACAAGGAATAAACATCCTCCTTGAGAATGATCCTGATGTGGAACGTAGTGATAAAGTTTCTCGAGGAATTACTTCAGTCATCAGCTGTTACAAAACGTTAAAAAACGAAATGGACAGGAAGGCCAGACAGACAACTCTAGACAATTTTTTTAAGCCGGGCCCATCCTTATCATGAGAAAATGATGATGGTTTTGTAGTATTTAATTATTTTATGTACAAATCTATGTACTTGTTATGTATGTATTTTTGGATTTAAATTAAATAAAAAGATAAAATGCATTTTGAATGACAAGCCATGTTACATTTTTAACAAATTCGGAACCGATCCCCATGAAATTGTATTAATTTGTATTAGAATAATTGATTCGTTATACGGCATTTCGCGTTACGGCCAAGTTTTGCGGAATCGATCTAGGCCGTCAAGCGAGGTATGGGTGTATTAGTGTTCGAGTAAATCGAACAACAAGCCTGATGAGAAGACACCCGCGCTTGGTTTGGCGCCACTCGGGCGGCGCGCCGGTGGAGACCATAAGGCGGGTGTCTGCGAATAAGGCTATTTTTAGCATAGTTTTGCGGTGTTTTTTGTTGGTTTGTGGAGTCTCGGGACTCAGTCGTAATGAGTCTTTGGTACGAGTAGGACGAACGGAAAGTCCGCTCCGGTGCATGATAGGAATTTGTCGGCCAAGGCATTTTGGTTTTCTAAGTGTGATCTAGAGTGCTTAGTTTTTTAAGATTAGTTGTTAAGCGCATGTAAGAAAGAAGATCAATAAAGTACATATTTAAGAAGTTTAGTATTTCTTATTTGTATGCCTTTTTGATCGTCCCTCGAATAGGGTTTCTTACAATTAGCTTTTTGATAATAATATTGCACTCGCGCCTTTCAAGAAACAAGAATTGCTAAAATTCCTAGTTAACAGCTCAGCAGTTTGACTGATTGTGTGACAGATGCAAACACAGACAAGCACAGAACATACGGGACACTCGTATTGCATGTTTGAACAAGTCGCCGACAAGTGAGTAACTCGTCACAAAGAATTGTTTCGGTTTAGTATGTACTACAATTTTATTATAATCAATTTGATAACAATATATTGATGGAAGAAAGTCAATAAATTAAATTCAATTTTAGAAATGCTTGCTAATCCCTGCTCAAAGATATATTAATTTTAATTATGACACTCAATATAACTAAAATAGTGAAAAATCCTTACTTGATGTTACACACTGAGACAAAAAATTCTATTGTATTTATTGTTTTCAAATTCTTAGTAGGAACCAAAGAGAGTCTGACAATCTGATTTTATCTCCTCAATCCTTTCTAGTAATTTGTCAATCTCGGCAATTTCTTCTTCATTATCACACACATGACCTGCAAGTTCTTCAAGCTCAATATTATTCACATCCTCATCGCCTCGTCTGGCCAACCTTCTCCAAAACCGACGAAATGCGTCCCTTATGAAACCAAAGCAACCGTTGTTCCTCTTATAATCAGCCATTTTGAATTTTTCCTCGCCGGATGTTTGATTTCAAACGGAGAAATGAAGTCTGAGTAGAATTTTAGGATTTATACTGTAACGAAACAAACACGTTCAATTTCTAACTTTCCTCTAAAATGATTGATAATTTTTTTTTATCTCCAATGAAAACGACTACCCTTGTCCTCGAGGAAGGACTATAAGTTGTTGGTAAGACCAATGTTCAAGCCCAGGAGTTGATAGGAGAAAGGAAAGACAGGACAGGAAGATAGATAAGGATAAGGAGGGTGAGGAGTGGGGTGGGTGGGGAGAAGGAAATAGGATAGATAGGAAGGAATAGTAATGTAGAATGGATAAGAAGGGTAGGTAAAGGTTCAGAGTGGAAGGTATAAGAGGCTTAGAAGGAAGGAGACTCTAGGAAAGGATAATACAATCACAAAGATTGATGAAAGGAATTGCCTAAAGGAAGCGAGTTGTGGAGTCGAGAGATTTATGCCTTTTTAGTCGACAACGATTATTGCGTTCGTTAACGAGGGATGATGCGCAGGGATTGGGATGGTGCACCAGAGCAACTACTGGTGGACGGAGGAGTTAGCGACTCTAAAACGAGAATCCATCCGAGCCAGAAGGCTCTTCACCCGTGCCCGAAGATCCGGCATCGAGGAAAGATGGCTGCCCCTCCACCAGGAGATGATGCGGGTCAGGAGAAGGTACCAGGCTGCAATTGCTTGACGACGACCCGTGGTGGAAACCCTACAAGGCCGTCGTCAAGCAGATTATACTGCATGGCCCGCCACTGACCCAGCAGCTCTCCCCTGCATTCGTGCAAGAAATTGTCAGGACTCTCTTTCCCGAGAAGAGAGAATTAGAAGCAAGGGCTCCCGCAAAGTTTCCAGACTGGACAGAAGATCTGAAGGCCACCACGGCGGAGATCCTCCGGGTCGCAAAGTGCATAAATAAAGGTTCAAGGCACCAGGCCCGGACGAAGTTCCGTCGTGTGCCATAGCTCCAGCCTTGGAGGAGCTCCCGGAGATTTTTGCGGAGATGTTAACCCACTTCCTCAAGAATGGGTACTTTCCAGATTCCTGGAAAAAGGCCCTTCTTGTCTTCCTGCGGAAGCCGGAGGACCGACCGTCTTCGTACCGCGGACGATACTGCAATCCTGGTGGTGGAAGAATCAAGAAAGAACCCTCTACCCAATGTCACCATTATGCCGCGGTGACCGACTCGGCCGACCACACCCTCTGTGAGTGCCCGGCGTGGGATGGATGGAGAGTGCTACTCACAGGACACATCCTTGAGGAAATCATCGATGAAGCGTCAAGTAGAAGTGACGCATGGGAAAACTTTTCTCAATTTTGTGAAAGAGTGATACCCCGCAAAGAAGAAAAAGAACAAGAAAGAGAAAGAAATGGAAGATAATTAAAAAATAAAATAAAAATAAATGAATAAAAAATTAAAAAGAAGTCGACTGTTCACCGTTGCCACCGAGCGATGACAGCGATATGACGATCGCTGCTAACATGGATTTTACTGTTGACGACCCTGCAATGACCACGGATGTGATTATAATCGATGACGACCAGGCTTCAGATGATAATGGAAATTCTAATGACAATGGATGGACAACTATACGGAAAATCAGAGAAAACTGTCGGCGTCAGCACAGTCATGGAGACTGACACCGGGGAGAAAATGTCAGCTGCGAGAAGGGGAGGTGTTCACCCCCAGACGACTGGCGAGTACGTCGGGCTCGCCAAAGATGAAGCACCGGCTCAACGAGCTCAAGCTACAGAAACAAGCTGAACTAGCTCTTCTAGCTCAGCGCGTTTGCCGCGCATATAAGACCACTTCAGCCGCGAGCACTATGCTCCTTGCAGGTACTCCCCCTCTGGTAATTCTGGCGCGGGCTCGAGAGCAGGCCAAAACCCAAGTCATAGGTTCCACTAAAATTAAAAAATTAACAAAAGAACTAACCTTCATTAGATGGCAGGAATCACTAATTCATTCAGAACTTATTAACAAACCCATTATAGCAGCCATCTCCCCACGCATCAAAGAGTGGGTCGAAAGAAAGCACGGAAGTTTAACCTTCCACATGACTCAGATGCTCACGGGCCATGGCTGCTTTAATGCCTTCCTTTTCAAAATCAGAAGAAGGGACACTCCGGGCCTGTGATTATTGCAGTGCCGACAGTGACTCTTCGGATCATACACTAACAGCATACCCCAAGTGGGATAACCAAAGAAGCATATTAACATCTCATATTTCCGACCTCAATTTAACAAATATCATTACTAACATTTTAGACTCCCCGGAGAAGTGGCAAGTCTTCGCTAACTTCTGTCGGGAAGTCCTAACCATAAAAGAAGACGATGAAAGGGCCAGACCGCCAGTTCAGAAAAAAGAAATAATTAATTAATTAACTAACAAAGACTAACCATTTCATCTGTAGAATAAATTAACACATTAACACTGCTAAAAAACTAACACAGCCGAGAATCTGGAAAGTTATGCTGTAACAGGCAGGTCTTCCAGAGACTCGAAATAGGCTCCATAGGGGAAAAAAAAAGCTCTTCTAGCTCAGCCTCAATCTCGGACCCGGTCTGGGCCTCGTTCGGCAGCAACAACGCCGGACTTATACCAAAGGGTTAAAAAAAAAAGGACTTAAACCCAACCCAACCCAAACCAAAGGGACGTGGATAACTTCACACAAGTCATCCACAACTCCCTGGAGACGGTGACCAAGGTGCCAACGAAGTCTCCTAGCCTCAAAAGCACCTTCGTCAAGGTCCTGAAGCTTCGCCTGAGGACTCGGCCCGACAACGAGCACAGGGGGCTGCTTGAGTCTAATTGTCGCCTCAAGGCCGAGGTAGAGAACGTCAGAGCACAGGTCTAAATCCTGCGCGACGAGTTTAGGGCCGCCACCACCAGATCAGCCCCACCGTCTTCCCTTGCCGTGCCACCGCCGACGGCAATGGACGACGTCGTAGCCAAGTTGGTGTGAGCACTACTACAAACAATAGTTTTTGACTAGGTCGAAAATGAAAACGAAAAGTCCGAGAAAAAAACCAGTAAATTAAGAGAAACCGAATAAATTAAGGCTACGAATGTGAGTTAGGAAAAAACGTGGTCTTCACAAGGAAAACTCAACTTGTTTTTCTCTTGTAAAAACCTGCACCTTACAAACGCATTTCTGAGGTTGCAGGGGTGGACAAACCTAACAAGGATTAAAGAGGTTCTGGAGTGTTTCTTCGAAGTACTTGTAAGATATGGTTCTTGTGCTAAGCTGCATCCTTTGTCTTCTTCTGAGGATCTAAGAGTTATAGAGCTTCTTTTAAGTATTGAGTTTTCATTCTCTTTGTTGACATCACGCCTGTTTCGTAGAAAGTAATTCATGATCTGAGTGCGAGCTTGACGCGGTTCAGGTTCATTTAACCTCTGCATAAGTACATGAGGACCTTTCGATTGCTTGATGTCACTGGTTGACTGCTTTGACTGATATTTTATAACTGTCTGGAAAGCAGATCCTCAAACCTCAAACAGATCCATATTTTCTTGTACAAATGATTCATTATGATTTTCAACTTTTTGTATGCTATCTGCTTTTGCAATTAAATTTAAATCTAAGCAGGTATTTAATCCCAAAATTGGTTTACAATTGCCTTCTTTTACTATTATAAATTTATCAGTTATTATTTTATCCTATTTTCTATCCGTAACCTGAAGAAAACATTCTCCTGCAAGTGTAATTTGGAACCCCCTATAAGCCGGTAATCTTATTTTTGTTTTAGGTAAATATGGTTTATTGTCTAATTTTTTTAAATCATCAAAATTTAAAATATTGGTACTTGATCCTGTGTCTAATTTAAATTTTATTACTAAATTGCTTACCTCTAATTCTTTATACCATTCTTTATCTTTCTCATATTCTACACTTTCAATGGATTCATTTTGTAATTCATTTGCTTCACTGTAGTCTCCCCCTTTTTACAGCATTTGGCGAAGCGACCCATCATTTTACATTTAAAACATTTTTTTTCAAATGCAGGCCACTTCCCATAAGAATGAGATGTGTCACATTTACTACATTTTTTTCTATTTCTATTCTTATCACTATTATTACTATTATTATTGTACGTATAACTAAAAAATTGTCCTTTGTTTATAGTCTTACTCTTTTCCAGTGCATCCACCTCTCCCATCGGACTTGTGACCGGGCCCTTCATAGCAGCTCTCGTCCTCACAGCCAGTTCAATACTTTGACAATACTCGACGACTTTTGTTAGATCCATCTCTTCTTTTAGTAACTGTAATTGTGTTTCCTTATCATAGATTCCGATGATGATTTGTGACCGTAAGATGGAATCACTAACCTTCCCGAATTCACATGATTGGATGGCCTGTTTTAAAGCCGTGTAGAACGCATCAAGCGACTCACTGTCATGCTGTTTTCTGTTGAAGAACTGGAAGTGCTGCAGAGCTAGGTTCTTCCTGGGTTCGCAATATTCTTCGAAGGCTTGGAAAATTTTATTTACAAAAATATCCTTCAGAGCTCCTACAGCCAGTGGTGGCGACAACCTCTGCAGCTGTGGCTGGCCCACCCCAGGAGGTCCAATGGTTCAAAGTCTTGAACAAGTAGAAGAAGGCCACGAAGGAGTCTCCTGCTGGCCAGGAGATTCGACCTCGACCAACTTCTGCTCCACAGAGGAAACAAAGGGGACACCCAAGCAGGCCAAGCCTGCCCAAAAGTTCCTCAAGCTTCCGCGGCCTCCCCGTGGAGCAGCCATAGTGCTGTCCGTCTCTCCCGACAGCGAACTGGCCACAGCATCACAGGTGATGCGAATGGCCAGAGAAAAGATTAATGTGGGGGAGTGATAGGGCTGAAACCCGGGGATATTCGTCCTAAGGTGAGTCAAATGGGGTTCCTGATGGTGGAGATTAATTGGACGGATAATTCCAAGCCTCCTGCACTTCTGCCTTGTACAGAAGCTCACTGTGTTACCGGTTCGGCAGGTCGGATCACAAAGCACGTGGTTGTACCGAGGCACCACACTGTCCGGTGCTAGAAAGGAAGAGCGACCATCGCATCGGGGGCAAAGCTTCTGCCCCACCTTCCGAAGGGAAGAACAAGGTCAAACCGGGCGAGAAGACCGCAACGATTGCTCGTCTCTACGGAGCACCCAACGGCAGGAAGCCAGGAGACGGCCATGGGAACGGTCTCGTAATGGCTAACTTCCTACTGCAGACCAACATAAACCACTGTCGCAGGACATAAACCACAGGGCCTGCTCATAGCAAGCCTCAGGCAGTGGAAAGTGGAGTTGGATGTAGTAGGGGAACCCCACTGCATTTCCGACCATCCCCTATGGTTTAGCGATGCAGACGGCGTCGTGGTCGTAGTAAGATCCCCGGAACCGGACACTCCACTTACCACATCACTCATAAGAGTGGAGGATTCGTCGTGGTAGAGTGGGGTGCAGTCGTTGTTGTGGGAGCCTATTTTTTCCCCAACAGAGGACTCGCCGAGTTCGATGACTTCCTGGGCGAGATCGCTGACCCAATCCAGCGTTTCTGGCCTCGACCCACGTTGGTATTCAGGTATTTCAACGCCAAGTCCACGACTTGGGGTTTCCTTGGGCGACTGGGTGCGCTTACATTGCCATAGTAAAGTAGAGCATTTTTCAGTGGACTCTTCAAACTGAGTTTGAAGAGTCGAACAAGTTTTTGTGCTACTATTAAAAATTGGCTTTCTATCCTTTAAAAATTAGTTTTTTCCTAAATTTTTTCGATTTTCTTTTGGAGGAGAGTAAATCCCAACATTTTAAACCAGTTGTAGCAAAAACTGTAAAAGTTTGCCAGGAATTGGCAAATTTAAATTTTCAAAATAGGCACGGATCTAGTCAATAGTTTCCATTGCTTGATTCGTTAAAAAAGGGAATAATTATGACCAAAAGAAGGCAAAAATACCTTTTTACCTTAACATTTTAAGGGCGGTTTTATTATTAAAAATTCTTTAAAGGTTTGCATTTTTGAAACAAAACTGGACTTGGTATGTTTTTCTTTTAATCCCAATAGTTTGAAAGAAAAACTTTATTGCCATCCAATTTCAATCCCTTTTGTTCGCATTGGGTTCTTTCTATTATTTTACAAATTTTGGCGGCTACTTTCGTTTTAAGTCTAGTTGCCATGAAACCTTATTGCTTTCAATTCAAAGGACTTGGGATGAGTAAATGAATGAATAAGACCTCGAAACAGAAAATATTCTATTTGTTACGAATCCATAAAATATTTTCTTTGGCAAAACCATCAGTTTTAAACCTGCCAGCTTCTTCAATTATTTCAAGTTTAGTCGTCAAAGTTTAAATTTGGTTTTTAAAGGATTGAGTAAAATAAGAAAAGTTGTAGTTATTATTTTTAATTAATTTACGAATGTTGATTATTTTTTGAAATGACACCAATGGATAACATTGTAACATTAAACTTATAAAAACCAAAGGAAACGCATTGTTAAATGAGAGCAAGTTTCCAGTATCATTAACTATCAAATATTAAAACAATACAAAACCAATTTTTCAAGTTTTCGTAACTTTTATACAAAATTTAATGACAACAAGTTAAACGCTAAAATAATAATTTCAAATAATATTTGCAAACGCTAAATATTTTACATTGATTTATAAATGACAAGTTTCAACAAACCAATTTTTTTTTGTTCATATTTTGCAAATCAAAAATATATTGGATAAACTTAAATTTCCGTAGAAAACATAAAATTGAATAAAAATTCAAAGAATATTACATTTAATAGACAAGGGTCAGAGATTGTGGGGGCAAAAACTTGCCCAGAGCGACGTATAGGTCCACCCATAACAAATTATTCTCTGTAAAATGCAAAAGTTCGAATAATACAGATTTTCAAGAGCCAAATGCATTTTACAGAAAAATTATAGAAGAAATGAACGAAACAGTCGTTCAGAAATTTACAGAAAACAAAATTATTTATAGGTTCGTTATTAATTTATGAGAAGTAAAAGGCTCTAGAAATAAATGAGACGTTAGAGCAAAACTTAGGCTGGCCTTATGCTTGGAAGAGGGACTCAAAAGAGAAACCAAAATTCATAAACGACTTTCCTTTTTTTGTAAGGCAAAGCACGTTGATGATTTCGTAAAAACAATTAAGAATTTATCCGGTATTGTAATTTCAGAAAATGAAGTTTTTAAAAACTCCTTCGAAGGCTCAAAGACTTTATCGACTTACAGAACAATTTGCCGAATTTTTAAAACTTTACTGTATAAAAAAAGAAAAGATTGAAAAAAGTGACAATGTAGATAGGTTTTTGTTCGTATTTAAAGCCGAGGCAGAGAAAAAAATTAAACACTTGGCGGAAAAACTTTAAAACTGGAGAAAATTGTCAGAGAATATACTCCTAAGATTAACTATTTTCAATCGTAGAAGAGGAAAAAATGAAACTAGACGATTTTAGAAAAACAGAAAACATGACCAAAAATTTAACAGAAGAAATAATGTTTAATTTAAATTCCGAAGAAAAATTTCTTGAAAAGTTAAAAATAGTAAAAATTACCAATAAATGCAATAATATAGTATCAATATACATAGATTCAAAATTAAGTAACCCTTTAGAGATTTTAAATCTTTAAGTTAAAAAAAAAAATTTATTTCACATCAGTTTTAATTTTTTTTTAATTTTTAATAATTTAAAATATAAGATGTGAAAATGAACATATGAGATTGCCATTGTTTTCACCATAGTTCGTAAATCACGGGATGTGGGAAATGAAGCCTCCATTGGATTGGTTTCGTACTATCTTCAAAAAGAATTCTTCGGATGGAAATCTCCCTCATCAAAACTCCAGAAGTTATAGCTCTTGAAATTTTTGGCATCTACAGTTCATTTTTCTGATTAATTCCAATATTAAGACATCGATTGCTTATAACTTAAGCGACGCACAGACCTTTTTGTCCATTTAAACTTCGACATTTATGTTCATTTAAAATAAAACTTAAGCGATTATTTTGCAACATTCACAATTCGTGAAAATAATTAAATTTTAAACAAAAATTTACTTGAAGTGATAATATTTAAAAGAAATACTCGTTTGAACTGAGCTAAACTTAGTTCAGGTACTACTCTCCTTCTTATTTTACTTAACTGGCAAGTTTAAAACTGTCGAAAAGTTTACTTGTTGAACTTTGTTTCGAAAAGAAAAAGAATCTCGAAGAAAAAGAATTTTTAAGGCGCACTGTTCAGCATTTAGGGAGAAAATTTATTTAATAATGTGAGTTAAACATCTGAGGAAGACTTACGTATTCTATACGTTTATTACAAACCGCATAAAAAGTCGCCAATGGTTACAGAATTTTTACTGAAACACCTACAAAACGTATTCATTCAATTTGCATTTTTGAAGAAAAAGAAAATATTCTTACCGAAGTTGGTACCCTAGAGTACTTTTTTAAACTATGTGGTGTCTTCTTTTAAAGGGTTAAACAAAGAAAAAAATTGATTGTAGATTTGCAATGCGAAGTATTGAAAAAAAATTATTTAAAATGTTCAATTCGCATAATTTTCTCAGGCTCAAAGAAGAATGTAAAAGCAAAAAGGTTGTCAATAAGCGATGGATCTTTAAGGGATGTCATAAACTAAACAATAAAGACTGCCCCATTTGTGAAAAAAGCAGGACCGTATCCATGTGATCTACTTTCAAAAGTAAAAAGCGCACCTTCCACTTTTTGCTCTACTTTAAAATGAAAATGTAAGAGTGTTCATAATTTTATGAACACTGTTCATTTATTCTGAGTTTTTTGTGGATTTCGTTATTCAGACCTATTTTTATACTTGATAGATCTTAATATCAATTACTGTACTAATAACCAGAAGAATGAAAAACGCATGTTGGGAAAGGGAGATGGGAGAAAATAAAATTGAACTGAGTAACTTTAACAGTGTAAAAATTTACTAATAAAATACAAAAAGCATTAAATTAAAGGTTTACGTTGAAACTGCAATTGAAAACATTTTGTGCCGAGAGATTTTGAGAAACAGCGGGGTCGAGATGGCGCTCAAATCCGTCAAACGTGAAAGGGGTGATGACATTTTGCTTCCTAATGGGTACTTCTACAAAAAGGGATAAAAATTGGCAACAAAATCATCTGGAAATACTCTTTATACGTCGCGTCGGCGAAAGGCTTCCCCAAGCAGCCACAGGACAAATGCCGGATACCGTATCATTAAAAGGGATGACCCAGAGGGTAAGAAGAAAGAGAGAAGTCGCTCCAGTTCCAAGCAGCCTATTGGAACTCAACACTCCTCAGGAATATTGTCACACAAACGATGGGAAACCGTTCCTTTTGCACGACAGTGGACCAGGTGAGCAGAAAATTTTAATTTTTTCGACAGAAACAAATTTGAAACTGATGACTGTAATGCGAAGATAATTGTCACCCATCCAAGTATCTGGAAATTGATAAGCGCGATGAAAAGGGAAGAAGTACTAAGAGGACTGAAGGAGGAACAATATAAATCAGGAAATCAGCCGAACAAGAAAAAAGTTTATAGAGACACGACGGAGAGGATTAAAAAAATTGTGGATGACTACGAAAGCAGACCGACTTTAGAATATTTAGCATATTAAAGAGGAATTGCACATAATTTTCAACTTCAAATTTGAATTTTTGATTTTATTTAATTAATTTAATGAATTTTGTATTACTTATTCGGATCTTGTATAGACTTATTCGGTTCAATTTTATTTTCTGACTTTCCCCATTTTTAAGATACATTTTTTTCATCTGGTTATTAGTACAGTAATTGTTTCAGATTGTCATAGATTTGACCCCCAAAACCAAGGGTTTTTGCCTGTTGAAATATGAGGTAAGAGGCTATTGAATCACCCGGTAGCAAATGCTTTGGCAACAAGTTAAAATCAGCTGCTTGGTGCATTTGAAGCTTAAGTTTTACAACTTGTAAATCAGTGTACTTTTGTCACTATTATAGCGAGTGTCTTCAGCAAGTTCAAACGTTTTTATTTTTCATTGTCCTAATTTTTTTGTGAATAATTTCGATCTCAATAATTACGCCGACTTTTGCGCTCCTACGGCTAACGAATTTTAGAAACCGAATTATCATTAACCGTCAGCGGTTCGTACGGCCGCTCCCCTACACATTTGAAATAATAACTAATTTTTGGCTTGAATACTGTTAAACTGCTTTTATTTCACTTTAACAACGGTTTACAACAATTAAGATGGAAAATCTTGACAATACTTCTACTTTTCCAGGAGTATTAAAAAACCTTACAACGCACAAAACCAAAAACATCTGATGATAACCGACGTTTGACAACAACTGAACAATGTCACGTAGACAGGACGAAAAAACCAACCGAAATCCCTTAAATTGCGTAAGCCAAATACGAAGTACATGTGCAATTACCCTGTACCTTTTGCAACAAGTTAAAATCAGCTGCTTGGTGCATTCGAAGCTTAAGTTTTACCTGTACCACCTCCGGTCAGTTTTTCATTTTTTTCCTTTTTACTTCGTAACTGTAATCGATATTAAGATTTATTAAGTATAATTATGAGTCTGAATAATCCACGAAAAACTCGAAAATTTTTTACCTCAGAATACGTTCGAAACAGATCCTCGTCCAATTGTTACAGAACCTGCTCCAAATAAGAGTAATTAAAGATATATAACTCAAAAGTATAATGAAAAATGAAAAGTAATTTAACTTAATACAAATTTATGAAAACGAACAAAACTCGATTGATTATTTTAAAATTGAAAGTAAATGCACAGAATGAAAGGTATGGCCCTAGATAACCTAGATAAACTGAAAACTAGGAAGAAAAAAAGAAGAATGTAAATTCATGCACAAGGATGTGGGATTTAGCCAAGATGGCCGCCCAACACCACTCGAAAAGGAAACAAGGTGATTCTGTTGGGGTTTAATAACAAGTAAATAGAGAGAAGCCTTTCTAGAATTCATAGTAAAAAGGCGAATCGAAACTTAATCTATGAGTTCAACTTACCCATATTTATTTATCACTATTTTCTATTCCACAATTTCTATTTAGAAAAAAATATTTTGTAATACATCTGTAATTTATGTTGACTTGTCTGAGATTCAGCACTGTCTGAATTGAGGATGATCAAACTGGTGCTCAGATCTATTTTTTCATGAGGTGCTGCCATGACAACGAGGATCGTTCAATACTAAGACATAAAATTTTGTTCTGTAACCTGAGAATGGCGTGGGCAACTTAGGGTTGGCGGGTCATCATTATTACGCCTCTTCTCGTTCGCTTTTGAAAGCTATTAGAAATTGAAAACTATTTTTTTGCACAAGAGGAAACTGATTTTTAAAAACTACAATACCTCTCCTTACCTTCCTCCTCTTCCCTCTATTTCCTCACCCACTTCCCACTAACTTTTTCTACCTCTCACACTAATGATCAAATCCAACATGACTTCTGGCCTCTGTATCCGCTCCTTAGACTAAAACACTGGTCTGTTACCTAGTCAAAATCCCCCTCACATAGATCATGGTGCTCGGTAATTGGGGATAGGTGGTGTTAGCAGGAGTTAAAAGAAACTACTATACAATACAATACAAAACAAAAAGCCTTATATTGAATAACTTTTTAAAAAGAATACAATTTTTTTTTCAATACACTTGGATTCAGTTTAGGCCCCTGAGACCTCTCCCATCTCATTCCGATTCTTCCTGTCTCTTGCCTTCCTTTCCCATTTTTCCCCCGCAAATTTCTTCAGATCCTGGTTCTGCTGGGATGTGCGATATAGCAAACGTGTGCTCCCTTTTCAAATATTATTTAGAAAATGATTATTAAAGGGACCATTATTATGATGACCGAAAGGATCAGATCCCGGGTACAAGCGGCCGAAATGAGGTATCTTCGAGCGGTGGCCGGTGTGTCGAGACTAGATAGGTATCGTAACACAGCCATTCGCGAGGGGCTTCAGGTCAATTCGCTTCTTCTCTGGATCGAGAAATCCATACTCCGATGGTTTGGGCACGTTCAGAGGTTCCCCCCAGAACGTCTGGTTCGTCGGGTCCTGTTGGAGTGCCCGGGAGGAAAGCGGCCCCGGGATCGTCCGCGGCAGAGGTGGCTCAGGGGGGTGAAGGCCTTGGCCGAATCCCGCCTGATAACCCCGGGTTCTCTGACATCAATAGCGGAGGATCGTGCCAGTTGGAAGTCCTTAGTTGCTTACCTCACCCCGCGACCCTAACGGATGAGCGGGTCTATGAAAAAGAAAGAAAGAAAAATGATTATTAAAAGTATACGTGGTGAAATCGATCCAACATATTAATAACACCTCCTCGGACTCGGGTACTAATTCTTAAACCCACGAATTTTGGTGTTGATTCCGTGAGTAAAATGTTAAATCTATTATATAATGTAAAATACTATTAAATCTATTCCGATAATGTAAAATACGAGGATTTCAACCGTACAAAACCTGTACTGCATGGTAGGGCTTAAGGCCCTTTATGCACTGAAATCCTTGCATCGTGCATTTTCTTTCTTCTTTCTCTCTATTGTGGATGAGCAACCATGGATCGTCTAAATAAAACGACCAGATTCCAAGATCCCACTGCTGACCCTTCTGCTTCAAAAGGTGCCGCCTACTCATGAAGAATGTGATTTTCTTTGATGAAGCGTCCTGTTACAAAGGTCACCATCAAACAACGTCACCAACAACACTCTAATCACTTCATTAGAAAAGGAAACATCGAACTGCAAGAGAGGCTAGAAAGCATTGAGAAACGACTCAATGATGAATTAACAGTTTAAAAAACGAAAAAGCTTCCTAAAAAGCTCTGTTAGCAGTAAACCGGAGCCGAAACCAAGCGATAAGCGTTTATTTACTGAAACACAAAATCACACTGATGAAGAGGAACTCGAACGAGTTGGAAACCAATTGGATCCTCAAAAAAAGAAACAGACCGAATAGAAAAAGGCAGGCCAAATCCTCTCCAATTCTAAATGAAACAGAATTAGAGCCTGATGACTCCAAAGAGGTCAAACGCACAGAAAAACCTCCCCCACCAATCACCCTCTTGGGAATCAACAACCTTGCTAAAATCCTAGAGAACTTGAACATAGTTTCAATCAAAAACCATAAAATACCAGCCCCAAATAATAACATTTGGTATATTAACACCAGAGATTCAACCTCGCGTAGGGCTTTAGCCACTAAATTAAACGACCTGTCGGTACGGACACCAGTATTTGAGATACTTTGCCATCTCTGTTCCCATTTGCGTAGAGTCTCTTCTCTCGCTGCTTTTTTGGTTGTCATTGAGCTTCTCCTGACATTGGCTTCCGTAATGAGCAAATCGATGGGGGTCGTCCTAGACAGAAACAGAACCACCTCCGCTGAAACAGTTCTGTGGGCCCTGCAGATGCAGATACCCATCCTTCGCTGCTCGCGAATCAACATCTGGACATAGGTTTTCCGCTCCAGTATTGAAGGTCCCCAAGTTGGGGCTCCATAGAGCGAGGTGGACTCTGTGACATTTTTATAGATTCTCCTTCTATGTCACAAGGTCCTCTATATGTGGGAAGCAATTTTTTCAAGGCTTCCGTTAGTCGATGGGCTTATTTTATCTGCGTCTCAATGTGGGGTCTAAAAGACATGTTTTTGTCAAAGATGACCCCCAGATATCGGGCTTTCTCTTTCACAGTCACTCGAGTTCCTCCCACTCGCACCTCGATGAGTCTCACATTTTTCCTTAAGGAGGGCCACACCAATTTCTGTCTTCTCCGGAGCAAGCGTGAGGCCGTTCTTCTGCATCCAGGATTCCACCTTCAGAATGGCTCCGTTAATCCTGACTTCTAGTTCGTCCACGGTTTTTGCAACGGCACACAGCGCCAGGTCATCGTCCGATATATGTATATGTATATATATATATATATATATTCCGGTTTTGATATATACATATAAATCAAAAATCATTAAGAAATATCTTAAGAAAAAAATTATATCAAAAAAGCCGAGGCTCTTTATTTACGCAAAGAATATATTTTTGTAAAACTAAAGCGAATATACGAAACCGTTAATGAAACGTTGAATGAGATTGAAGCAGAAGTTGCTTCACCTTTATGTACGCGTTTAAAAACAACGTTTGAGGCTTTAACGGAAGAAATTTGCAATGAATGTGTATTTGGAAAAAAAAGGAAACAAGTCCCCACAAAGGATTTTCAGTCGTTCGAGGTTTTATTTCAGGAAATATTTAATCGTTGAACAAATCATGAGAACGTAACGTCCGTACGAAGGACGAACCTGTATTACCTGCTCACTTCCTTCCCACGTGGTCAGGAGAAATCAGCACATGGCTAAGTTTTAAGGCCCAATATGACGAGGTAGTTCAACAAAGGAGAGATTTAAGTCCATCCGTCAAACTGCAGTACCTAAGAGCATCCCTCAAAGGCGAACATTTGGTTATAGTTGATCAATACCCCGTAACGGATGCATCTTACGAATTAGCTTATAGGGATTTGATTAACCGTTATGAGAATAAGAGACGTTTGACATCACACCTTCTAAATAGAATTTTAAACTTTAAGGTTACAAATGCGTCCACGAAACACGTTCAATTCTTTGAAACACATCAATCAGCTTTTTCGGCGTTTACTCAACTCGAAAATCCACTACAGGGTTCGCCCTCTGCTCAACTCCCCTTCCTCATTCCTCCTCCCTCTCCACCTACCTCGACAAACCACACTCCTTTCTCTCCAGTATAACCTCGATCTTGTTAAAAGAGCAAAAGATTGCATTAACTTGAACGAACTGGGCATTAAAGTTGAAAATATCCGACTAAGACGAGCAGTTACCTCTGGAGGAGTTGTCCTTGAGATCCGTGGTCCAGATCATCGCCATAAAGCTGATTTACTCGCACAAAAACTACAGGACAACTGTAATAAAGAAGACTGTAACATCAGAAGGCCAAAAAATCTGACCACTATTCGGATATCCGATCTTGTTCCAACCATCGACAAGAGTGAGTTGATTAGGCACATTACAACTCTTGGTGACTGTCCTGTACAGAATGTTAAGTGTAGTGAGATCAAGACTTCGTCGTGGGGCATGGGAATGTCATGACTCACGCTACCACAAAAATTTGCTACCACATTGATCTCTTTGAATAAAATCAAAATCGGATGGACGGTAGCTAAGATAGTTCTGACTGAACAGCGACATAAGAAATGTTTCAAGTGCCTGGGTACAGGGCATGTCACTGCCGAATGTACCAGCGCTAAAGATCTACGTGGGAAATGCTTTCGTTGCGAAGAGCCGGACATCTGGCCAATGAATGTAGCAATCGAACGGAGGTCGATAAACATGCTACCCGATCATGAAAATCATTCAGATCAATCTAAATCATTCGAAGGCTGCGCAGGACTTACTTCTCCACAAATGCCTTGAGGAAGCAGTCGACATCTGCCTTGTCTCCGAGCCATACAGGGTTCCTCTGAACAATACAAACTGGATATCAGACACTGCAAATCTTTCGGCCATTATGATAAATTCAAAAAATACTAATCGATACTCACCGGCTGTGTGTGTATATATGTGTAGGTATGTCTCAGCAAGGAGACAGTAAGGAAAAAGTAAGGATCGGAAAATAAGGGACAGCGGAGCCTAGATAAAACAAGCACATTTTTCAATAAAAACTCTTTATTCAACGAACCTTAATAGTGGCAGAAGGAAAGTAGGCCAATCACTGAAAATATGTTTAAAATTAGGTTAGAAATGTCCCAAAAGATACGGGAAAAAAGTCCTGTTTGAACTTGTTGATATTTTCACGTTAGCCAGCTTTCAATCGACGGTCGCATTGAAGCCGGCTGGGAAGAGGACTTGTTGCTGCCCGGATCAACGACTTCATACTCTTTAGTGGATGTTTCTCACCAAATGGTGACAGAAGCGATTTCGACGATTATGTTGCTTGCCTGGATTCTATTTTCGATCAATTTCAACAAGAATTCATTTTATTCGGTGGCGATCTCAACGCTAAGTCAAAATTATGGAATAGTAAATCTGAAAACGTCAGAGGACAAATTCTTTCGCAGTGGATCCAGACAATCAAAATCAAAAATCGATCGGGGGATCAACTAAAAATCAAGTATCTCGGCCTTCTTATTGATCATCAATGGACTTTTGAAAATCAATTTGCAACTTGTCTCAATAAGACACTGCGCATGAAAAATGCTCTCTGTGGCTTGCTTCCCAATCTCCGGGGACCATGTAGGAGCGTCCGTCAGCTGTACAGTGCTGTTCTGTATAGCATGATTCTGTACGGTGCTCCTGTATGGGTTGGCGAGATTGTTCGGCGGCCTACAATCATAAAGAAGCTTCATGCATTACAGAGGACCATTGTACAGCGAGTAATATGTTCTGGACTGTCTCCTACGATTGTGCAATGGTCTTGGCACGTCATTTGCTCCTGGAATACATGGCTGAAACACGAGCGATCCTGTTCAAAAACAAAAAGGCTGGCATCAAAACAAATCTTCCGGTTCTAAAGCAACAATTGCTTAACAAATGGATTTCTAAACTTCAGGACCCAAATTTCGCAAAATCAAAATTCACACAGTTAATCTCACCTGTTTTGCCCTTATGGTTCCGGTGCAAACATGTCAAAATTACCTTTCGGCTTACCCAGCTCCTTTCTGGACATGGATCGTTTGGAAAATATCTGTTTGACATCAAAAAATTGCCATGCCCTAAGTGTGCTCATTGTGCGGCTCTGCTGGATGATGTCTCTCACACATTTGAAGATTGTGTTTCATGGAGCAATCTACGGCGAGACCTGAAACAGAAAATTCCGGATCTAAACATGAAGAATCTCCTATAACAAATGGTCGACTCTGCAGATACATGGACTGCAGCTCTCGAGTATGCAGAAAAAGTAATAGCTGCAAAAGAAGAAGCAGAGCGCCTTCGAGATCGCTCTGATAGAAGATTTATAAAAATTAAAAAATAATAAAAATTAATTAAAAAAAGTACTTACCATAGTACAAAAAAATTAAATTAAAAAAAAATTAAAATTAATTTTTAAATCGTCAGTCTTGTCAAAATCGTTGACCTAGTTAGACGTGTTTACTGTGATTATTTTCCTGGTCAATAGTGCAAGTTTCAGTCTGTTTTTCTTTATTATTGTTCGATCGAAGTGATCATTTTACATTTACAAACATTTTATTTATTTTAGTCATTCCTTTTGTTTTTTGTTTTTGTTTTTCTTATTCTTCACTCATTAGCGGATAAGCAATGAGTGAATCTCAAAATATCTCCGCCGAGGGAGGTGCTGCCGGTCCTGGGAGTACTAGACCGGCAGTAACCATACCCAATGTATCGCAAGAAAACTGGATTACAATTGGAAGCCAGAAGCGTCCGAGATCCTCTCCGGATGCAATGCAAAACAAACGACCGCCATCATCACAAAACTGGCTGGCTGATGTCAGCAGTAACAACATTTATGACAATCTGCCCGCGCCAATGGAAACTGCTCCGAGCAAACGTGAGTACAAGCCACCACCCATATTTGTAGCCGAAGTGGGCTCGATTTCTCCTCTCCGTCAAGTCCTTGACGAAATTGCTAAGGACAAATACTCAATAAGGTTGTTGGCAGACAAAGAAGTTAAGATCCAGCCTACTTGTTCGGAAGTGTACATTCCTATAATAAATGCCCTCAACGCGCGAAACACACAGTTTCACACATATAAAAGAAAGGAAGATCGACCTTTCAAAGTGGTGCTGAGAAATATGCATCCTCAGATCGATACGGATGAAATTTCCCACGAAATAGAACTTCTCGGCCACAAAGTAGTTCGTGTGACAAACATTTGGTCCGCGGCAAAAAAGCCTCTGCCTCTCTTCAATGTGGAGCTTGAACCGAGCGACAATAACAAAGACTTCTACAAAATCACACGACTCCTAAGTCATGTCGTCCGATTTGAGCCACCCCATAAGAAGAGGGCCATCCCCCAATGTGCCAACTGCCAGGCATTTGGGCACACCAAAAATTTTTGTCACAAAAACCCACGTTGTGTCAAGTGCACCGGAAATCATTCCACTGCCAGCTGTCCAAGAAAGAAGAAGGATGAAGCTGTCAAATGCTGCAACTGCGGGGGCAGCCACCCGGCGAACTACAAGGGTTGCAGCCTCTACAAGGAGCTCCAGGCCAAGCGGTTCCCGAAGCTACGAGAACGTGTCAACCTACCCCCCACCACATCATCCTCCAGCTCCCATCCCCGAACAAACCCCTCGCCCCTCTTCCTTCATTACCCCAAACCGTTCCTATGCACAAATGGCAAGATCCTCGCACAACGCTCTCCTCCCAAACCAACCACTCCACACCACTGTTCCTACCCCAACTCAAAATTCCTTCCCTGACCTATCAGCCAAATTAGACTTAGTTCTAGATGTAATTGTTAATTTAGGAAATAGAATGGATCAGATGTTAACCCTGCTAACTGCACTTGTCTCCAACATGACCACCAAGTAATGGCTTCCATAAAAATCGCGCTCTGGAATGCCAATGGTCTAGCTCAACGAAGGCTAGAGGTAGAAAGTTTCTTGAAAGACGTAGAAATAGACGTTCTCCTAATTAGCGAAACCCATTTCACTAATAGAAATTTCTTCCAGATTCCATCCTACAGCTTCTATGATGTTCAACATCCCGATGGAACTGCCCACGGTGGAGCTGCGGTACTGATTAAATCTCGCCTGCCACATCATGAAGGGATCAGGTTTTGCCAAGAATTCCTCCAGGCTATCGCGGTTTGTGTTCAGACCCTTCCGGTCCTCTCACTCTTACCGCCCTCTATTGCCCGCCAAAACACAAGATCTCAGCGGGTCAATTTTCCTCATTCTTCCAGCTCCTTGGTCCCAAATTCCTTGTTGGTGGCGATTTTAACGCCAAACACTCCTGGTGGGGTTGCCGCTCGACTAACCCTCGAGGTAAGCAACTCTACCTCACTATCCGCTCCAAAAACCTTTCTCCCATCTCCTCTGGTGAACCATCCTACTGGCCCTCCGATCCCCGTCGAAACCCCGACATCCTTGACTTTGCCATCATCAAGGGAATCCCTTCCAGTCACATATCAGCGACTTCAAACCTTGACCTCTCTTCCGATCACACTCCTGTGATATTAACTCTTTCCCTCTCACATCCAATCCTGGAATATCCTCCCCGGTTACACGACTCCCGAACTGACTGGAACGAATTTAAAGAAACTTTAAACTCGCTCGTTAACTGTGACGTACCACTAAAAACTACCTCAGACATTGACACCGCGATCCACAAACTTACAACGGACATACAAGACGCCGCGTGGTCCTCCACCCCTCCTCCTAGCCTACGCACCCCTAAGCCTTTCCTTCCTCCTCATATCCAGCACAAAATCGCGGAAAACCGTAAACTGCGTAAAATTTGGCAGTTATCCCGCAATCCTGAAGACAAGACCAAACTCAACAAATGCATAAAAGATCTGAAGCATTTGTTGCAGTTAAACAGACAAAAACAGACGCAGTACTACCTGTCCAGACTCTCCCCCTCCAACTCCTCTGACTACAATCTCTGGACAGCAACTAAAAGACTGAAGAAACCCATCACCCCATCCTCCTTCGCTCCTCTGACGGTTCCTGGCTGCGAAGCGCTGGCGAAAAAGCCGAGGCCTTTGCTCGCCACCTGTCGGAGGTTTTCCAACCCAATCCTCCCCAGAATCCATCCATAACTCTCACTCCTCTTCTCACCCCCTCCAGTAGCACTCCCTTTACTCCTATCCGCGTTACTCAGGTCGCTGAAGAAATCCAAAAAATCCGTCCTAAAAAAGGCCCTGGCTGGGATCTCATCACTGGACGAGTAGTCAAAGAGTTACCCCCCAGGTGCATCCGTCTTCTCACCATCCTATTTAACCGTTGTGTTTACCTAGGATACTTCCCCTCCCAGTGGAAGGTAGCCGAAATCATAATGATCGCGAAGCCTGGTAAACCTCCCGACCAACTAACATCCTATCGCCCTATCAGCCTCCTACCCATCTTCTCCAAACTCCTGGAAAGAATCCTTCTATCCCGTATAAATTCCTTTCTTTCCAACAACAACCTGATTCCCACTCATCAATATGGTTTTAGGAGCCGCCACTCCACCGTCGAGCAGGTTCATCGTTTAGTGAGGACTATCTCTAACGCCATGGAGGCCAAGGAGTACTGCTCCGCAGTATTCCTTGATGTCTCCCAGGCCTTCGACAAAGTCTACTGAAACCGCGGAGAATAACATCGCTCCCCTCCCCCCAGGAGCCGCCGCGGAACTAGACAAAAAGATAAATAAGATTGTAGAGGTCCAGAGGGATACCATGGAATACGTTAAGCGAAATTTCTCCGCTCTAACCACACAGGTGTAAGCCCTCCTGGACACAAACAAAAGGTGCGAGGTTACCGGAAAGTCTCCAAAACCACCCAGGAGAAATGTAAGAAAGGAAGTGGCTTCCCCCGACCCGACCTTGGACCCGAGGCGTCCACATGGTCCAAGGTAGTCCGTTCGGGCAGGAAGAGGAACCCTGCTGGTATAACGCAGCCCTCTACTGCACCGAAGAAAACGACAGCTCCCCCGGAAAAAGCAACGCCACCTAGCTCCTCTGCACTCCGCGTACGGATTACTTCCGGAAAAACATACAAAGATATTCTAGCGGAGGCGAGGAAGAAGATCAACCTCGAGGAGCTAGGAATTAAGGCCATACAATCCAGGAAGTCTCTGGCCGGGAATTTAGTGGTAGCTATCCCGGAGGATCCGAACGGGGCAAAGGCCGATGCCCTAAAAAATGCTCTTCAAAATATAGTGAACAAAGAAGCGGTGGTGGAGAGCATCACTAAGAGGACGTCCATCAAATTGACTAATGTCGACGAGAGCCTGGAAGAAGAAGAGATTATCGGTTACCTTGCCACCGAAGGTAACTGCCAGGCTGCGGACGTCCGCATCGTGTCAAGGATCACTCCGGAGGGGAGAATGGCCATGGTGTGGGCTTCACTTCCTCACAGAGCAGCAGCCACTCTAAGCGGGAAGAAAGTTAAGATGGGCTGGTCCGCGGCTAGGGTGGAGGTACTACCCCCTCCTCCCCTACGCTGCTATAAGTGCTTCCTCACCGGCCACGCCTCGCACCAGTGCAAGAACGCGGATAGGAGCAAATTGTGTTTCAACTGTGGTCGGGAGGGGCACAAAGCACAGCAATGCCCCAATCAACCCAGCTGCTGCCTCTGTAAAGAGGACAAAAAAGCCCACAACCACAAGATGTGGTCAAAGGCGTGCTCACATGGGGAAAAACAAAATAACCAAACGAATAAAGAAAGAACAGAGGTCCCGGAGGAGGACGTGTCCCCCAAAAAATAAATATTCGAGAGCACGCCCTCCCCCGAGTTATCGGCCGGCCAGGCAACAGCATCAAGGTCATGCTCAACAACGCGAATCATGCCCGTGCTAGCACTGACCTGATTCGCAATTACTGTATACAAAAGAATATCGACCTGGCCATTATCACTGAACCTCATCCCTCCATGAGATCTTTTGGGGAGGTAATATTCAACAGCAATAACTCGGTTTTAGTGTGGCCCAAGAACAATAATCTAAAATTAATAAAGGTAAGTGATGACGAGTTCTTTTTGGCAGTGAGAATTGGTGAGATGTTACTTGTGTCCGTTTACTTCTCTCCGCGTCTAGCAGCAGCAGACCTAGAACCCGTTCTGGAGCGGATCACCCAACTTCTCCAGAACGCTTCGGAGGCACTCGTTGTAGGAGACTTCAACGCTCACTCCACTGATTGGGGGTCACGATTGACATCTGCCAGGGGCAGGTTGGTGGCTGGATGGGCGATGGAGAACAATCTGTTTCTCCAGAACCAAGACTCCACCCCAACCTGCATTCGATGGCAAGGCGTGTCCATCATAGATTTAGCCTGGGCGACGAGGGGAGTGACACAAAAAATTAGAGACTGGAGAGTCACCTCGGACAATACAGCATCAGATCACGAGGTGATCTCCTTTACTATTACGAATCAGCGTCTCCAGGGCATTTCCTTTCTGGCGAAATGGAACGCCAGGAAGATGAACGAAGATAGGCTGCGTGAACAACTGCAGATCCTGGCCCTAAACCTCGCCCCTCGATCGCCCGGTCTCTCCGGCTGGGAAAGATGGGCAAACGGGGCCCTGCGGAAAGCGTGTAACGCTTCGATGCCCCTCGTCAAGGGAAAGAGAAGGGAGAGCAACTACTGGTGGACAGAGGAACTCGGAATCCTAAAACGAGAAGCCATCCGAGCAAGGAGGCTCTACACCCGTGCCCGACGATCCGGCCATGAGGATAGATGGGTTCCCCTCCACCAGGAAATGATGCGGGTCAGGAGGAGGTACCAGGCTGCAATAGCAGATGCCAAAAACGCCGCCTGGAATACCTTCCTCCAAGAACTGGATAGCGACCCGTGGGGGAGACCCTACAAAGCAGTAGTCAAACAAATCAAACTTCAGGGTCCCCCCCTCACACAGCAGCTCTCCCCTGTCTTCGTTGAAGAAATAGTTAGGACTCTCTTTCCCGAGAAGAGAGGACTAGAAGCCAGGGCCCCCGCAGAGTCTCCGGACTGGACGGAACAAATGAGCGCAACAACCGAAGAGATCATCCGGATCGCGAAGCGCTCGAAGAAAAGATTTAAAGCACCAGGTCCGGATGGAGTTCCGTCCTGCGCAATCGCTCCTGCGCTGGAAGAGGTTCCGGAGATCTTTGCGGAAATGATGACCCTCTTCCTCAAGAAAGGGTACTTCCCAGATTCCTGGAAAAAGGCCCTTCTTGTCCTCCTGCGGAAGCCGGGAAGCCGGAGGACCAACCGTCATCGTACCGCCCAATCTGTCTCCTCAACGAGTCAGGAAAGGCCTTCGAAAGGCTCATTGCGGACCGGATCTTGAAGCACCTGGACACCACCAATGGACTGGCACCCCAGCAGTACGGATTCCGCCCTAGAAGATCGACAATAGATGCATGTATTGCACTTAAAGATGACATCGGAGAAGCTCTGCGGCAGGGGGGAGTTGCAGTCCTCATGTCTCTGGACATTTCAAATGCTTTCAACTCCCTTCCCTGGACCGTCATTCTCCAGGCCCTGGAAGAAAAACAGGTGCCGACCTACCTGAGGAATGTCATCAAGAGCTACTTGCACCAGCGGTCCATAACATATCTGGACGAGGACAATACGCTGGTGACAAAAAAAGATAACATGTGGAGTTCCTCAGGGGTCGGTTTTGGGGCCACTTCTCTGGATCATCGCTTACGACGCGGTCCTTAGAGTGGCTCTACCTGCCGGGGCCAAAGTATATTGCTACGCGGACGACACTGCAATCCTGACGGTGGCAAGGACACTGCAGTCCGCGAGCAGGAGAATGGAGCTTGCCGGAATGCGCATAATTCGGAAGATCCAGGACTTAGGGCTCAAGATCTGCCCGGAGAAGACGGAGGCTATTGTGTTCGGGGACGCCACCTACCCGAACCACAATCTCAACTTAGGTAGCCACACTGTCCGATTCAGCCCAGAACTCAAATATCTGGGTATAGTCCTGGACACGAAGCTCAACTTCCGTGCACATTTCGGCAGATTAAGGGAGAGGGTGCAAAAAACCTCGACGGCCATGGCGAAAATAATGCCAAATATGCGGGGCCCATCTAATGCCCCACGTAAGCTATTTCTGGGCGTCGTATTCTCCATCATTCTGTACGGCGCCCCAGTATGGGCTGAGGAGGTGAGCGCCAACAAGAAAACTACAGAGGAATTGCGCTCCCTCCAAACAACAATTGTCAAAAGGGTGGCCCGAGGGTATAAAACCATGGCCGCGGTGGATGCTTGCATCATCACCAAAACACCCCCGGCGCATCTGCTGGCACTGGAGCTGCGTGCGAGGTATCTCGCAAAGAAAAGAAGAAGGAACGCCATAGAAGCGAAGAAGGAGGCGCAGCTCCAAACGATTAGAAGGTGGGAGGAAGATCTCCAGAAAAACAGCACCAGGAAGACGAGGCTGGTGAGAGCTGTGGCCGGGCGATTACGCCCCTGGATAGAGGCCACCCACATCACTCCCACCTTCCGAACGACCCAGATGTTAACGGGTCATGGGTGTTTTGGGGCATACTTATTTAAAATAAAAAAGGAACCCTCTCCCAGATGTCATCACTGCACTGCAGAGATCGACTCGGTGGATCACACCCTCTGGGAGTGCCCAGCGTGGGAAGAATGGAGAGTGCTACTGGCTGGAGACTCCCTAGAAGAAATCATCGACCAAGCGTCAAGAAGCAGCGACGCTTGGGAAAATTTTACTAATTTCTGTGAAAGAGTGATGTCCCGCAAAGAAGAAGATGAAAGACTTCGTGAAAAGAAAGATAAAAAGAAAAAAGGAAAAAGAAAAGAGGAAAAAGAAATAAATAAATAAATAAAAATAAAAATAATAAAAAAAATAAAAATAAAAAATAAATAAATAAAAAATAGATAAATGAATAAAAAAACAATTAAAAAAAATAATAATAATGATAATAAAAAATAAAAAAGCGGCATCACTCTTAAATGATGATAAAAATGTAATAGGTAGAGTAAAACTGTCAGAAACACACACTAAAAACTTAAGCCATTCTTCCCCCATTAGTCCTGTTTTAATTATTTATCTCTTTTTGTAGTTTTTATTTATTACTATTTTATCTTTTAACTATTTATTTATTTATAAGTTTAGAGTTTTAAATTTTTAACTTTTAATTTCTTTTAGCTTTTTAACTTTTAACTTTTAACCTATTGACCCTCTTCTAGTCGTAGTTGTAGGATCTCTCTTTTACATTCTATTTATTTTTATTCTTTTAACTATTTTATTGCTTTTATCTTTTAACCTGTTGTGCCCCTATTGGCACACATATCTCTAGTCCTAGGTTAAGTTTTTTTTTAGTTTTTAACCAGCCCCTATTGGCCTTCGTGTTTTTATCATCGTGTATTTTTTTTAATTTTGTGTAACCCTATTGGCTTTTTATCCTTTTATTTTGTGTTAGCCCCTATTGGCTTTTTTGTTTTTAGTGTTTGTTTTTAGCGTATATGTAATTTATGTTAATTTATTGTCTTTATTGTATTAATTTATTCTTATGTGTAACACCATTTCTCACTGCCATGGGAATGAATCATCACTGGATAGGCGAGTAAGTCCCCAATGTTTTATTTTTATATGCTTTATTTTTATATATTTATTACCTAATTATTTATTAAAAAATTAGTTATTTTATTTATTTTATAATAAGTGCAACCTCGCAGTTTCCCGACGCTGCGAGGCAAAAACCCTGCGGGGCAAGTGAAGCTAAAATTATGTACCCTGCCCCGCAAGGGTCCTACGCGATTTCGTTTCGCAGGTTTTTTAGTGGGTAGGCGTCCTCTTGCACACCCCGGGACGAGTCCCACACTCCCCATGGGTACGGGCCCATGGGGGAGCATGAGCGTTTTTACCTGCCCACGAAAAGTCCCAAAAAGGCCTTCGACAAAGTCTGGCACGAAGGCCTGAAACATAAACTGAGAAGCTACATTCCTTCTCTCTTTCCCATCCTAACATCCTATCTGGAGAACAGACATTTCTATGTTAAATATCGTGGTGAGCAGACAGGTCTTTTCCCCATCAACTCTGGTGTCCCTCAGGGAAGCGTGCTGGGACCGACGTTATATCTCATATATACTTCAGACATACCTACTACTCCCCACACCATCACCGCAACTTCTGCGGATGATACTGCCTTACTAACTACTGACGTTAATCCCCAAACTGCTTCTTTACACCTACAGGAACACCTGAATGGACTAAACTACTGGTTAGAAAAATGGCGAATTAAAGTTAATGAGACTAAGTCCCACCATATCACCTTTACCCTTCGCAAAGGGGAGTGTCCGCCAGTTTTCCTAAACGGTACCCCCATCCCCCAGTCATCCGAAGTCAAATATCTCGGGATTCATCTTGACCGTAGATTGACTTGGAAGACTCACATTAAAACAAACGAGTCCAAGCCCAGTTGGTTCTCAATAAACTTCTCTGGCTCATGGGAAGGCATTCTGAACTCAACACTGGTAACAAGCTCCTCATTTACAAATCCATCCTGAAACCCATCTGGACCTATGGGATCCAGTTATGGGGCTCCTCTGCCAACT
The DNA here is from genome assembly GCA_016920875.1 of Columbicola columbae. NCBI lineage: Eukaryota > Metazoa > Arthropoda > Insecta > Psocodea > Philopteridae > Columbicola > Columbicola columbae. The sequence continues at coordinate 42,192 of JADMLL010000049.1, forward strand.
CCAACCTGGAAATCCTGGAACGTTTCCAGTCCAAAACCTTGCGAATCATGGTAAATGCTCCATGGTTCGTTCCTAACTCCGTCATCCGCGGTGACCTGGGAGTTTCCTCTGTAAAGAAGGAAATCGAAAGGTTCACTCGCAAATATTCCTCCAGACTGGCGAACCACCCAAATCCTTCCGCGTCCTCACTCCTCTCTGAGACCCGCGACAAAAGACGCCTGAAAAGACATAAACCTCTAGACTCCCAAACACGCTTCTCTTAGCTTAACCTTCTTATTCCTCTCCTGCCTTTCTTTCCTTATTCCATCTCTTCTGAGATAACTCCAGCCCTCCTTTGACTCCCTTCAAATCATTCCTGGGGTAAGACACTGGTCTGCTCCCCAGACATAACCCCCAAATCTAGCCTGAACAACTACTTGGTGTCTCACTGTGGGAGACAGGTGGTAGTTAGCAAGGGGAAAAATTTTAAATAAAAGTGTGAATGGTGAGTGAATGTCAGTATATGTGAATGAATGTTGAGGGTGTATGAATTAACAAGTTGTATTGTAGCTTAATGTTATCTTGTGTTTCTTTTCCATTATTATTGGATACAGAAGTTCTGTCATACACCAATGGTGCAATGCTATGTGAATAATAGGTAAATTGCACACTTGGTTTACATTTAGAGCACCGAGGAAGTTTTCGAATGTTTTCCTCCTCAACGCAAAAAGATCCCTAACGTCGTTGACGTTGTTGATGCCAGCAATCAGGATAAGATCGTCGGCGTCGAAAGGCATGCATGCAGTCTTGAATATGCAAAATTCCAGACTGTTGGCCCTGAAACTGATTCCTGAGGAACTCCTTTTTCCATTTCAAATTCTAGTAAGGCATTATCGCTACAGTAACGTTTGGACGGTTCAAAAATAAAAAAAGACGTCTTTATCTCACACGAATCAAAACTATATTAAACAATATTTTACAAAACACCAAAGTCTGGTGACGTCAACGTCTGCACGTGCAGGTTGGCGCCAGGGTGGTTTTTGACGTCAAACCACCGTCTGCCTTATTCCCCATTGCGGTGTTGCACTACACATTATTACAATTAAAATTAGAATTAGAATTAAACAAATGTAATAAAGTGTTGTTTTCTATTGCAGTGCTTACAGGAGTGTTTTGATTTACAATCATATGATGAGTGATTGGGTTTTAAACAGTTTAAGCAGACGTTATTATTTTTTTATTGATTGTATTCTCTTATGAACAGGCTGGTTTAAGAATTTATCGCATTGGAAAATGTTGTGATTTTTCTTACAAATTTGACAGGTAGCCCTTGTAGTGATAAAAGATTTATTTGATTTTTGTTTATTATCTGATGAATTATTAAATTGTTTTTTATTAGGAAGGACTGTTTCAAGCACATCACATTTCTCAGAAAGAAAATTTAAAAGAGAATCTAAAGTGGGTGATTCTATTCTAGCAGTAACCTTTTCCCACTCTAATTTGGTATGAGTATCTAATTTTGAAGCAATTAAATAAATTAAAATTGTGTCCCAATGTTGAACTGGTTGACCAAGTGATTTCAATGCTCTTATGTTTTTATTAACGGAATCGATTAGTTTTCTAAATGTATCGCAAGAATCTTTTGAATTAATAGTTGGTTAATTAAATAAGTCTTTTAAATAAGCATTTATGATTAATTTTTTGTTTTCAAACCTCTTTTTCAAAAGCTCCCATGCTATTTCATAATTTAAATTTGTTATTTCTAATGATTGAATTATTTCTTTTGCTGTACCCTTTAATGATGATATTAAATAATGAAATATTTTAATATTTGATAAATTTGAATTTGAGTGAGTTAATGAATTAAATGTATCATAAAAATTTAACCAATTATGATGTTCTCCATAAAACGTTGGAAGTTGAATTATTGGTAATGATATTCTGCTCTGACCTTGCACAACCGAAGAATTTAAATTATTTGAATTATTATTTGTATTAATTGATTTTTTGGCATTAGCCAATAATTTAAAATATAAATTTTCAAAATTTGTGCGAGTATCCGCATGTTCAGGCGAGTCGAAAGCAACTTCTAACTCTCCTTGCACGTTTTCAAATTCTGCCCAAAGATTTTCTATTTTTATAATTCTAAAGGGTAATTCTTCCCTGATTTCGGGTGTTAACTCCTTTAACAATACCTTAAATCTATGCAACTGTTGGAATATATTATCCCTTTTTGTTTCTAATTTCTTTACGTTAGCCTTAGACATTTCGTTAAAGGAAATTATAAAATTGGAACACAGCACAATATGTTAAAATAATTTGATTTGAAATGATATTTGATTATAAAAATTTTAATAATTGCATAAATTGCTTCAAAAATAATGTAGACTGCAGTTGATATGAGTTTGCTTGAACTTACTGCGCCTTACACATTTCAATATGTCTGATGCTGGTGCTGATGTGTTCCTTTTTGCTGATTTTGACTGAAAAGCTGCTGTTGATGCTGCTTGGAGCGTGGGACTGCTGTGGTTGTTCCTCTGCTTCTCAAAAACTAATGGAAACAATGGGTTCTAGTCCAGAATAAAATAACTACACTGAATACTTCTAACTAGTTTATTTTTTCTAAATATTGATATATATTAATTATCAACGATCGATTTAACCAATTAAGTATCAATAATATTATTATTAGTTAATTATTCAGTTTATTATATACTATCATTATTAATATATTATTAATAAACAACAATGACAGAAGAAAGTTAAATCAAGACAGCAGAAGCTCTCGGTTGCACAAAGAACATCTTTTCGCGCAATTAACGCGAATCAGGGACAAGTTACAACAGGTTTCAAGCTTGTCTGAGGCGGAAATCGCTCTAAGTTCTTGTGAACGTGTACGCTCTACGTTTGAAAGACTGACGGAGGAAATTTACTCTTAAATGTCTGTTTGGAAAGAAAGAAACAAGTCCAAGATTGAAAGATTCAAAAACTTTCGAAACTCTATTCGATGATATATGTAAACGTTGCTACAACGCAAAAAGGGTTCCACAACAGCTTCGTTTCATTTCATTTCGTTTCCAAATTCGACAATAATTAAATTTTTTATTAAAATATCATCGGACTCGTAAAAAGACATTAGTTTAATTAATATAAGTGTGTCAGTTCAGTCATTTAAAGTTTAGTACTCTGTTTTTTCGCCGATTTTCGTGTTTGTTTTTGGTTTGTTCTAACTTCTAATTTCTTTAATTTGTTTTAATTTTAATTGTTGGCAAAATGCCGAAAACCAAGACAAAATCGAACTCGCGAGAGCTAGACGTATTAGTTAAACGTAGAGAAAACATTTTCCTGGCTCATGAAATTCGGAAATGATCGCGCACCGTCACGGACGAAAATGCCAAAGTTTTTCAAGCGCAATTGAAACATCTGGAGGGACTCGAAAAGGATTTCGAAGATGTCCAAAGCAAGATCATCCACGGCAATTGCCAAGGCGACGAGATCGAGGGAGTCGACGTGAATGAAACAGCCTTAAAATTTTGCTGTTCCTACTGACCAGTCGGATTCTTCGAGGAAAGTGGTGAAAGCCGCTCCTGCCGAGACATCTCCCTTGCCTATTGCTACCGTTCAAATTCCACCTTTTGACGGGACGAGTAGTGCATGGAGGGGTTTCAAGTCGTTGTACGATCAACTGATTCATCAGAACACTGCCTTTTCTAATGTCCAGAAACTCTACCATCTGAAGCTGGCACTCAGAGGGGAAGCTGCCAAACTTATCGATAATTTGGACCTTGCTGAAGAAAACTATTCCATCGTTTACGAGGGACTTATCAGACGTTATGCTTCTCAACGTCGTATCGCCAACCGATATATGTGCAATATTATAAATTTTCAAGCTTCAGGGACCGAACGGGACTACTTGTCGGTTCACGAAAACGCGGTCTCGAGTTTGAAAGCTATGAAGATACCAGATTTAGCGGACTACGTACTGTTCAGATGCTGTTATGAAAACCTGTCTTCAAAAATGAAGTACCTTTTTGACGATCGCTCCGATGCTAATAACATACCCACGTGCCGAGAACTTTTCGATTTCGTCTTGCATCATACCCAAAATGCAGAACTACGTCGGGATGCACAGCCGGGGTGTAAAACAGAATCCCAAGCACAGCCTCGAATTCAAAGGAACACGTCAAGATCTCTCTTCATCCCAAAAGATTCTGCGCCGCAAGTCGTTAAGAAGAACGATCGTAGGACGTCTCGACCAAGCTGTCCCATATGTTTAAAGGAACATCTCATTTACGCGTGTGTAGACTTCTTGAAAATGAGCATTACAGAACGTCAAGACACCATAAATCGTTTGGAAAGGTGTTCAAATTGCTTAAGAGGACACTGTATTCAAAACTGCACCTCTCAAAAGACTTGCAATAAATGTGGGCAGCAACATCATTCGTTTCTACATTCCGAACCTGAGCATCCATCATCGGTCATACACAAAATCCTATTTCCACACCTCGCTGTCATTTTGTGAATCTTGAGACATCGTCTACGGTAATATTGGGCACCTTTTTAGCGCAGATACAAGATAGTTCAGGGGAATACCACCAAATCCGATGTGTCATGGATCCGGGGTCCCACATCTCGGCCATATCAAAACCACTTGTGAATAAACTCAAACTTAAAACACGAAAAGTGGACTACACAGTCTCGGGTTTGGACAAGTCGTCATCCAGGACTAAAGAAATGTTAAATGTCTCGATATGCTCCTGTCAAGATGATCAAAAGGTGTTCAAATGTCCAGTATACGTTTTTCCAACAGTGTGTCATCAATTACCATCTCAACGAGTAAACGTACAAACCCGTCTGAAACACATCGAAGGTTTGGAGTTAGCGGATCCATACTATGACCAACCTAGTCCCGTGGATCTTCTCCTATCTGTGGAAATGTCGGCGGCCTTGTCAAAGGAAACTCCCAATCTCGTCGTTGGGCAACCCACGGCGATCCGAACAGTGTTTGGTTGGGTACTGTATAGAGCTGATCCCGGTTTGAGCTATCAAACTCAATCGGATTTTAAACTCCTGTCGCTCCTGTCAAACCTTGTTCACGGTTCAATGCGCCACTCAACAGTCTCAAAAAATAGAGAAGGTTCCTCTAACCAATTTTTCATTCCTCCAGAAGTTTATGAGTGCGAGCAAGATTATTTGGATTCTCTCGATCTGTTTCTGGATGCAACATGAATTTTGGATTCCCGCTCATCGAAATTTAATCAGTTATTTTCGGTTTTTGTTTTTTAAGAGTTCAAAAACTGTTCCTTTTTTGGGGGGGAGGGAGTTTGTTAAAGATTCGTCAGAATCCTGAGGATGTCTTATGTGAAGATCATTTCAAAGGGACACACTTTTCACAAGTGATCACTTTTCGGCATTGCAAAATTATTTGAATCACCATTTAGATCCCATTAAGGCATTTAAGGTTTTACCCATAAAAGATCATTTTGATTATTTATTATTCCAAATTTGTTACAATCATTTAGATGTTAAATCGCAAAGGGCATTTGATATTAAATATCCCGTGGATACATTTCCAAAGTACGATGATTTAATGAAATTTGTTCAAAATCAACTCCGTACAATGGAGATACATAGCATCGATGGTGATCGAAGGCCAAAAATTGTAAAAAATAGTTTTAAACATAGTTATAAGGTAATAGCACGTACAAATATAAGTGGTCAGAGCGCGAACGATACTCGCTGTTATTCCTGCTCACAACGTCATCCCTTGTTTTTATGTAGCAAGTTTGGCCAAATGACAGTGAATGAAAAGTATGAAGTGTTAAAAACCAATAATCTTTGCTTTAATTATTTTAAAAAACACCAACGTAAAGCATGCAACAGTTCAAACCGTTGTCAAAAATGTAATCAACAGCACCATACTCTTCTTCACATAGACACCAGAAATGACGTACAACTAAACCCTCAATCAGTGCCGGAAACCAATGCTTTATCAAATACGACGACCCGGGAAATAGACGACTTCAGTCCATCCAAGTTTATCCTTTTGGGTACTGCTCGCGGGTATGTTCAAAGTAAATTACACAACTGTCTGTTTTCGGTTCGCATACTTTTAGATCCGGTATCACAGGTTTCGTGCATTTCTGAGGAATTAGCCGCCACTTTAGGGATTGAAATTAAACCCCATATTACACGTACTAAAGGTCTATCCGAAATGTCCTCCAGGTCCTTGGGAGTAGCAAACTGCGACATTTATGCATCGACAAACGATACACACAGTATATCGATGAATCTTGCTGTGCTGCCCACAGTCACAGTAAATTTACCCAAAATTGAAATTGCTTCTTCAATAAAACACAAATTTCGAAATTATCAACTTGCATATCCAAATTTTGATTAAGGTGGTCCGGTTGACATTCTAATTGGTACAGATTATTATTACAATATAGTTACCGATAATGCCATTATCAGAGGTGAACCCAATGGAATCACTACCATGTTTGGGCTTGTTTTAATTGGCCCAATTCCCACAATCACAAAATCAAGTATCAAACTGTCGTTCTTGCTCACTCAAGAACCTCTGGATGCCCTATTGTCAAAATTTTGGGAAGTCGAAAAAGTTCCAGATGCCAAGCCCCCAAGCAATGATGTTTGCAAAAAGTTGTTCCAGGAAACAACCACTCGCACCCCTACCGGAAGATATGTCGTGGCCCTGCCTTTTTTATCCAAAAATCCTGATCATAGTTTGGGAGAAAATCGTGGAAATGCCCTCCAGCGAATGACTGGAATGGAACGACGGTTCCAAAGGGCTCCAAACTTAAAAACGGAATATTCGAAGTTTATGGATGAATATACGGCGCTTGGACACATGTCCATTTCCAAAGCCCCGTCTAAATATGTTGTTCCCCATCACGCTGTATTTAAAGAGTCCACCACAACCAAGTTGCGGCTGATATTCGAGGCCTCAAATGCCAGTAACACTGGAATGTCGCTAAATCAAATGTTGCAGAAAGTTCCTAAAATGCAGCAGGACATCATTCTAGTCTTGTCCGGCTTCAGGGTGCCTAAAATTGCACTAGTCGCCAACATAGAAAAAATGTATCGCCAGTCCTAATCCGTCCAGAGGACAGGAAGTGGCAACACATATTTAAGAGGAAAGACCCCAACGAACCACCCATTGAGTATGTGTTGCACACCGTTCCTTATGATCTCGCAAGTTCGTCATACCTAGCCCAACGAGTCATACGTCGGTTAGTTCAGGATGGAGGAGCTAACTTTCCACTTGCGTGGACTTTTCAGGACCGTTTAATGTAAAAGAAACTGGTCGTCGCAAAGGATTTATTTTTAAATCATATGTTTGCCTATTACGAAGGCTGCACAGTGACAACGGGACTAATTTTGTCTGTGCTGCCAGAAAACTAACAGAAGTTCAAGATTTTTTGACTCAAAATTCCAATGAACCAGAGGAAATGCTAAGCGTTTGACAAATACAGTGGGTATTCAATTCCCCTTCGGTCCCTCACTTCGGGGGTTTATGGGAAGCAGCCGTAAAGGCATTTAAAACGCATTTCTTAAAGTTAACCGGATCTCATACTTTCACCTCAGAAGAATTTATGACTCTCACGTGCAGGGTGGAAACTATCCTAAATAGTCGACCGTTGTGTCCATTAAACAACCCTACCCGCTCATAAACGTTGGAGACATCGTTCTTATTAAAAACGTGAACACCAGCCCGTTGGTCTGGTCCCTAGTCCGGGTAACTGAAACTATCCCAGGGAGAGACGGAGTGACCCGTGTGGCTAAAGTTTACTATAACGGTCGCGCTCTGACACGACCGGTACATAGTTACGGTACCGCCTGGTAGACCACCTTCTTCTACCATCACGGGACAACTCCTGGAAGGGGAATCTGGCTCTTAACCTTCGAACTCCTCAGCCTGCAGATGAAATCATTCACCGCTTTTCTTCCTTTTATATAATTCAAAGGGTTTTAGCTTATGTAGTGTGCTCCCCAAATAAAATCAAGGACTCTCAAATTTTATCAAATACTTCTGGTTGGCCGTCTACTGAGGAGTTACAAAATGCGTTGCAAGTCGCAATAAGAGTCCCCCAAAGGGAATACTTGGGCGCAGAAATGATCAAGCTGTAGAACGGAAAATCAATGAGTAAAGATCTCCAAAAGCTTTCACCGTTCTTCGATCCTAACACATTGCTGACCCGGTCATGAGTTAATTCGTGTTTTATAACCAAGCCTTTGTGAGTGGTCACGTGGTCGTCGTGTTTTTGTTCCCAAAAGTTGATGACCGGTCACAAGCGAACACTTAAGATAGTGAATCTGATATTAGGCCTCCAAAATTTCGAAAAAGAGATATGATAGTATCACATAGCGAGATGAAGAAGAATGTGAACGTGAACGGAAGAATGGAACGAACGTGACATTACACCAAACTTTCCGAATTATTTAAATATTCCCAGAGCAACAGTTGATTTTGATGACGTACCAACTATCAGTGAAGTAACGGATTTATTTTTTGACGAGACATTTTTCGATTTAGTCGTTACGCAGACTAATCGATACCACTCTCAAATGAAAACCTGAAAACTGCAGCATCATACATGCGAGCAGCCACCACCAAATCAAAGATATGGAGAGTGATTTTGAAATTGAGAAACTCCGAATTGAATTCTCCAAAAACTTGAAGAATGTTCAGAATGAATGGGGGAGGCTAGCCCAGGGTTTTGGCACTCGCAGAGGCGTCTACGAGGCAAGTCGTCAAAAGGATCCACGAGTTGGGGTTGGGGCGGTGCTACACAAAACTGAATGCATGTGGTTCCACAGACCGCGGCGATGTCCTCTGCAGTCCACTTACAGGCAGTTCAGGCAAGGTTCGAGGTAAAGTCTCAGATAAACCATCTGGGGCTTCACCTCGACAACAGATGGAAGTTCAAATACCACTTTAGAAGCGATTGGGTGAGCGATACCACTTATGAGTGATTGGGTCACACCTTGGTGGCGTGGGAGGCAGGGTCCACCGTCTGGAATCGGGGTGTCCTGTCTAAGGTCATGTATCGGGCCGGTGCACTTGCTGGGTCTAGGGCCTCCGACTCGTTGAAACGGTCCGACGCCTGGGGCTCAAGCTCTCGCGGGGGTACAGGACCATCTCCAGTTCGGTGGCGGGCGTGCCTTCCGATTGACCTGGTGGACCCCTACACATTTATGCACGACATGAGACAGGAACATCGTCAGCATTCCTGATGTAGTCGTATCATGTATCCGAGGAGGTCTCCTTGGGATGGCGAAAAAGCAGGCTCGACGAGTTCTGATCAGGATATGACGAGATCGGGTGGCCAAGGTTTGGTCCTGGTCAAAGACCCCTGAGAGGGATCCAGTCGGTGCTCGGCCGCTGGTTGAATCGAAAATGGGGAAGCCTGACTTATTGTATAACGCAGGTGCTGTCTGCGCATGGTCATTTCGGTCAGTACCTGCGTTGCCAATTGATAACTTGGACAGCATGCATCATGTACGCCCAAAGTTATCGTTAGGGTTCGGGAGTGTAGTGTAGGGAGGAGTTTTTAGTCGGATAGAGTCGGACACTAACCAATGGTACGGGCCTTTGGGTGTGCGAGAGCATTTTCTCCTACCCACGCAAAAAAAGATAGTTGACGCTGTTACTCAAGATCCATGGGGAAGACCCTACAAAATTGCCATTAGAAAGATCAAGCCACATGCACCGTCCATGTGCAACACTAACCCCAATAACAAAATTAGAAGCATTCTTGACAGCCTTTTTCCACACGATTTTCAGAACTCGTCCAAACAAATCCAAAATAACGAAGTTGATCAAATTCTTGAAATCGCAAAAGAATAATTAATCAAAGCTATTCATCGATCCACTCGGAAGAAGTCAGCTCCTGGTCCTGACGGTGTTCCAGACATTATCCTCAAGTATGTGGTCGAAATTCTTGGGGATGAAATTTCCGACATACCTGTCTTCTTCGCATTAGATATTTCCCAACCACCTGGAAAATTGCTAGAATAGTGCTGATCCGGAAACCAAATAAACCATAAGACAGCACCAGTGATTTGCAGTGCTTTTTGCACCAAAGTCTGTAAGAGAATACCAACAATCTTCAATCGAGAATTCTTCAAAGACGGTGTTAACCACGCGAACGTCGACATGGTCGCGAAAACCGCCGTTTCAAGTTTCACGAGCGGCTGGTTTCGAATAAGAAATAAATCGCTCTTTGTAATTTTGAAAAAAGTGTTGTTTAATCTATAAAACTTGTATAGTGACTGATGACAAACCAGAAAAATACTGAAATTTGCAGACGAAAAAATGAGTTGACGAAAGTGTCGCCAACTATTTTGTCAATTTTCATTTTTAGTTAATTCCACCTTTCACAAGCTAAACATCTGGAGCCGGGCGGCCACTGAGATTCTTCAACAGCAGCTCGGTGTCTGGCCGCCCGTCTGCCGTGACCACTTGTCTGGTGGCAGTACCGAAGCAAGGAGCTTGGATTCTTGTGAGCGGAGCTAACAATCACCACGAAAGGCGAACAATTACCAACAATACTGCGCAAGGAATCCTCAATTCTCCTTACGATTCCATGCTTGTGAAAACTTGCTTCTTTTGATTTTCACACAACCTCTTAATGTGAATATTTCTTTTACAATGACTGTGGCACTTGATATTACAAATGCTTTCAATTCAATACCTTGGTCTACGATCTTCACTCCACTCAAGAGTTTTGATCTTCCATCACATTTGTTAAACGTTATGGACGACTACCTACATGATCGCTCCATAATCTATCTGGATAGAGAGGAAATTCTTTAAAGACGACAAGTCACCAGAGGAGTCATCCCAAGGCTGTGTTTTAAGGGCGCTCCTATGGAACGTGGCCTACAACAAGATCTTGTTCTCATGCATCCAATTTGAAGCTTCTGTCAATTGCTATGCAGATGACACTATCATTTTCGCCCAGGGTAAGCACATCGAAATGGTGAAAATCACGACTGAATTGGTGGTGCGACAAGTTGGAAAGACCATCAACAATTTAGGACTCTACATAGCCAAACAAAAAACTGAAGCAATAGTTTTCAATCATTCAAAATTAATAAATTTGTTTTGGATACCGAAGTGGCAACTCAAGAAAGACTTTAATACCTTGGATTCCTCTTAGATCAAAATTGGACTATCGAGAACCACTTTGCAACTTGTATCGACAAGACTCAGCGTATGAAAAAAGCTCTTTCTGGCTTGCTACCCAATCTTTGTGGACCATGCAGGAGTGTTCGTCAGCTATACAGTGCGGTACTGTATAGCATGATTCTATACGGTGCTCCTGTGTGGGCGGAAGAAATTGCTCAGCGACCTGCTGTCGTCGCAAGCTGCATGCTCTAGATACATAGGGACTATTGTGCAATGTGTCACTTGTTTCTTCCGGACAGTTGCTCACGATAGTGCAATGCTCCTGGCACTTCATCTGCCTGTTGAGCACATGGCCGAAGCAAGAATGATCTTATTTAGAAAAAAAAAGTTAGGTATTGAAACAAACTTTTAGGCATTAAATCCACAATTATTACAAAAATAATAGTGTTATCTAGTACTTCTTTTCCACTTGTGGAAATATTGGAAGTTATTTCAAACACCAAGTTTACAATACTATACGAATAACAGTAAAATTGCATACTTCGATTCATTGATAGCACCGAGGAGGTTTTCGAATGTTTTCTTTCTCGATGCAAAACAAAAAGGTTTCCTACTGCAGCTAACCTTACCTTCCCCTGCCTTAGGCTTGCTGTAAGCCGGTCCTGAGCAGCACGACAGTGGTTTATGTTGATCTGCTGTAGAAAGTTAGCCATTACGGGCCGTTCTCATGGCCATCTCCTGGCTTCCTGCCGTTGGGTGCTCCGTAGAGACGCTAAGGACACTCGTTATCGGTCGTTAGACCGTAAGGGTGGTCTCGGCCGATTTGACCTTGTTCTACCTTTTGGATGGTGGGGCAGAGCGCCGGACAGTGTGGTGTCTCAGTACAACCACGTGCTTTGTGATCCGACCTGCCGAACCGGTAACACAGTGAGCTTCTGTACAAGGCAGAAGTGCAGGAGGCTTGGAACTATCCGTCCCATTAATCTCCAGCATCAGGAAACCCATTTGACTCACAAATATCCCCGGGTTTCAGCCGTATCACTCCCCCACAGTAATCTTTTCTCTGGCCATTCGCATCACCTGTGTTGCTGTGGCCGCGGAACTTGAGGAACTTTTGGGCAGGCTTGGCCTGCTTGGGTGTCCTCTTTGTTTTCTGCTGTGGAGCAGAAGTTGGTCGAGGTCGAATCTCCTGGCCAGCAGAAGACTCCTTCGTGGCCTTCTTCTACTTATGTTTCAAGACTGAATCATTGAACCTCCTGGGGTGGGCCAGCCACAGCTGCAGTGGTTGTCGCCACCACTGGCTGTGGGGCTCCTGTGTAGCAGCAGGACGGACCCGGGAACTTTTCCGAGACTTCCTCTTTGCAGAAGGGTCCCGGGAAGAGTTTTTTAAACAAGCACTAGCTTATTTATTTACAAAAAAATAACATAGTCCAGGGATATAAATAACAATATAATTTATTCGTAATTTTCTATCAAAGTCCTTATATCTTTGAGGAAGACTGCTGATGCCCTCAGCTGCTCCTCTCCGCCCCAGTACTCTGCAGTCCTCATGGATCTTCCATTTTCTTGTGGTCTCCTCGGTTCCTGGACAGTCCTTTATCCAGTGGAGTGGAGTCTCTGTGCCGTTGCATATTCTTACTCCTTCTGAGTTTTTAGGGGTTTTCCATCTATGAGTTCCCATTCGAAAATCAGCTATTATTTTCCTCTGTTCCATTTTCAGGGATTTTGTGTATTTATCTCCGTTTCTATTTCTCCCTAATCTTCTGATTACCTCTAGGCTGCTTTTTGTGTTGATTTCTTCCTCTATGCTCCACATTCTTCTTTTTATTTCTTTTTCGTTTACTTCAGTTGGTTTTAGCTGCTCTATCTTTTCTTCTACTATTTTTATAAAATTCTTTTCTTCCTTATTTTTCTTGAGTTCTTCTATACATCTTTTCTGCAGTTCTTTTCCTTCACTTTCCTTCAGTTTTAGGTAATATTTTATCCTTCTAATTTCTGCTTTACTAGATGTTTTCGTCCACCCCAGCTCCTTCTTTTGCTAGGCCCCAAATCTCTAATAAATTTATAAATCTAAATTTATAATAGTAAAAGAAGGCAATTGTAAACCAATTTTGGGATTAAATACCTGCTTAGATTTAAATTTAATTGCAAAAGCAGATAGCATACAAAAAGTTGAAAATCATAATGAATCATTTGTACAAGAAAATATGGATCTGTTTGAGGGAGTGGGTTGCTTTCCGGACAGTTATAAAATATCAGTCAAAGCAGTCAACCAGTGACATCAAGCAATCGAAAGGTCCTCAATGTATATGCAGAGGTTAAAATGAACCTGAATCATGAAATCAAATTACTTTCTACGAAACAGGCGTGATGTCAACAATGAGAATGAAAACTCAATACTTAAAAGAAGCACTATAACTCTTAGATCCTCAGAAGAAGACAAAGGATGCAGCTTAGCACAAGAACCATATCTTACAAGTACTTCGAAGAAACACTCCAGAACCTCTTTAATCCTTGTTAGGTTTGTCCACCCCTGCAACCTCAGAAATGCGTTTGTAAGGTGCAGGTTTTTACAAGAGAAAAACAAGTTGAGTTTTCCTTGTGAAGACCACGTTTTTTCCTCATTCACATTCGAACTCACATTCAGCCTTAATTTATTCGGTTTCTCTTAATTTACGGGTTTTTTCTCGGACTCACCTTTTTACGAACTCATATTCGGACTTTTCGGTTTCATTTTCGGCCTAGTTAAGAACTATAGTTTGTGATAGTGCTCACACCATTTTAAATTAGTGTTGGTCGTCTCGTCTCACTGAAAAGAAGTTAAATATACTTTCTACGGCTATTAGACATTTGCGAAACACCGATGGGTGATCGGAAGGCACACTTTTTAATAGATTCAGGTAGCCAATCTCATTTCATCACAGCAGCCGCATGTAAAGAATTCAATTTGTGTTCCTTACAAAAAAAAACCACATACAGCCCCTACAACCGCTTCTTCGCGGTTGAATCAGTCCATGGCAATGTTTCTAATTTTGCTTTCAGTGCTGCCAGAGTTTCATTGACTAAACGTGAGAACAGCACTGCCGCGCATAGTTCCAGACGAGGAATTGATAGTGGCTTTAAGGGTGCTACTTTTGACTTGGCTGCTAATAATTTGGTTTCAAAATCGTTGATACTCAGATCGCAGATTTAACACTGCGTTGTAAGCTCTTCGGGAAGCGTCGCAAAATCCGCACGAAATAATGTTGGCTGGTCCCTCATATGGAATAAATCGTGGTATCTCGATGTTTTGAATATATTCAAGGCTTCTTAGTTGTACCCATGCCTTGTATATATCTGCTGGCAATTCTTGATCCCATGTAAGGGATTGACACTACAATGCTTGGAACATAATTTTTGCCCGGATGATCACTGTGGTCAACCATCCAAGGGGTTCAAGTATTCGTGCGGTATCTGACTGTAATGTTCTTCTTGAATGGCGGTTCCTAGACAGCAGATTGACGGTGAACATGAATGTGTCCTCGAGAGGATCCCACATCAAATCCAGAGTCATCACTGATTCGTCCGCTTGGATTGTAATTTTGTCGTCTTTTGAACAAGTGGGTATCTGTGAAAGGACTTCTTTCTTGTTGGAGCACCATTTTCTTAGATTAAACCCCGCTGAATAAAGTATCGTAGATAATTGTTCTCGAAGCTCTTTTGCTTCCTCGACTGAGCGAGCACCAGAGAACAAGTCATCAAGATAGAAATCCCTTCGTAGGATTTCTGCTGCTTGTGGATTTATTTCACCTTCACCTTTGGCTACTTGATACAATGTCCTAGTTGCTAGAAAGGGCGCAGCTTTTTTTAAAAGTAACTGTCGTCACTTCAAATTCCTGTATCGACTCGTGAATGTTATTTCTCCATAATGGGGAGATGTGAAGGATTTGTGTGAATTTGTTTATACATTTTCTCAATGTCGGCGCATAAAGCTACCGCATGCGGTTGGAATCTGATTAAGATGTGAAAAAGATCCTCTTGTACCTTCGGTGCATTAACATGACGTCGTTTAAAGAGTTCCCATTCGTGGTTTTAGCTGATGCGCCAAAAACCAGAGCTGTAGAGCTGTCCTTAAATACCGCATGATGTGGAAGATAACAAGCTATCTCCTTGCTCTGTGCAGTCTTTATTGGAACCATATTTCCCAAATCTGAGTATTCCTTCAGTACTTGTCCGTATTCTTCCCTTTTCTGTTTTTGGATAAGGCTTTTTCTAATTGCAACAATCGACTAATCGCTTGACCCTTGCTTTCTCCTAAGGGCAAAGACTCTTCCCAAAACTGGTAATCTACTTGGTATCGGTGATCTTTAGTTCTCGTAGTAGTTTTCCGATAGATAACTTCGGCCCGAGTCTCTTCGGGGGTCCTGAACTGCTGTTGTGAAACTTCTACTTCTCGAAATGGCCGTGCTTCATTATTAACTATACAAGTGAAAAAGTTCCCAAGTTGTGGTGCTTGATTTTTCGTTGGTCCGCTTTTTAGCCGTCCGAGAATTGAGTTTTGAGCAATTGGCTCTGATGGCTGTCCTCTCTTCAAACCTTCAGTCCACAATTGACTGGTGACATCTGTTCCTAGAATAAGGTCGATTTCTTGAGCCTTCCATAATGAAGGATCTGCTACTTCCAGATTTTGTAAGTGACCACGTTTCTTGAATGTCTTGCGCTGACAATTTGATATTGAGTTGATTTGATATATATATACAAGTTGATATTTTGTTGCCTATTTCCCTTTGAAACTGTTAACGTTGCTTCCTTTGGCAATTGACATGTTCCCGATACTGTTTGTACCTTCTTCCTTCGAGATTTGGTTCGTAATAGTAGCCTGTTCAGTAAAAAGTTAACAATGTTCATTTGGCTTCCGTCATCCAGAAATATCTTATTCTCTGCTTTCTTCCTTTCTAGTCGGTGGTATCCATGATGGCTGTGGGCATTGATATTTTGTTAGTTGTGTATGTCTTTAAACCCGTCTAAATTTGCTCTTTTTCCTTGTATAATAATGAATGATGACTCTTTTGACACTTACATCTTGATGTCTTGCACTGGACTGAATAATGATTGGCCGAGAAACAGTTTCTACAAAGATTCAATTTACGCACTCCATCCCACATCTCCATCTGGTTGAATTTTGGGCATGACCACAATCTGTTATCATACTTACATTTCGGACATTGTGATGATGATTTTGATCCCTTGCCCCTTTCATGTTTAGACATTGGTGAAGTCGTCTTTCTCGATTCCCGTGCCCCAGACCGTACTTCTAGAAAATTAATTAGTTGTTCCAGCGATGGAACTTCAGTCGTTTGGAGAGATAGCTCCCATGCATCGAGAGTTTTGACATCCAAATGAACCAAGATGAGATTGATGTAATAGTTTCCTATAGATAAGCCTCCGGTAAAAAGGTTCGCAACGCCTTGTTATTCTCGTAGAAGCAGTCCAATAGCTCGAGCAGAGAATGTCCTTCTTTTACATTAGGCAGTCCGATTATATTTTAGGCGTAAGTGTTTGCGATAACACTGTAGTGTCTGTCCGGGGAAGTAAACTACAATCGGGTGTGTGGTAGCTTGAATTTGGTTCCATTGAAACGCCTGAGTAGAATCTTGAATTATAAAAAAATAGTTTTCGGAAAAGTCCATTATTACAATAATTTCGTTTTCTAGATATGCCTCCTTTAATTGTTTTAGATAACGGCTTTGGTGCTTACTTCTAAAGTGGTGCTCTTTTAGTGGCCACACCTTAGAAACCAGGTCGTCTATTAAATCTTCTATAGTAGACACAACGTTCCCAGCGTGTCCCTGTCCATACGTATTCATTGCTTGAACTCTGTTAGCTCCACCCAAGGTATCGAAGCTCCTTGCTCCGGCCCTGCCGCTAGAAGGGTAACCACGGCAGACGGGCGGCCAGACACAGAGCTTCTGTTGAGGAAGCTCAGTGGCCGCCCGGCTCCAGATGGTTAGCTTGTGGAAGGTGGAATTAACTAAAAATGAAAATTGACAAAATGGTTGGCGACACTTTCGTCAACTCATTTTTTTTGTCTGCAAATTTCAGTATTTTTCTGGTTTGTCATCAGTCACTATACAAGTTTTATAGGTTAAACAACATTTTTGTCAAAATTACGGAGAAGATTTATTAATATTTTCGTATTTGGGACCAGCCGCTCGTGAAACTTGGCGGTTTTCGCTACCACGTCTACCAGTTTTGAGTGGTTAAGAAACTCTATAACTTCTTCTAGGTTTAGGTCTTCAAAAACCTGTTCTAAATAAGATTTTAGTGCCGCTTTGCCTAGACATTGTTCACAACCGTGCAACATACATTGCTGAGATTCCAAGCTGCATACTGTTTTTGTTATAAGTTCTTTCTAGTCAGACTGAATAGGAGTTGCAGTCAGGATCAATTTAACGTTTTGATGAGACCCGCAATTTTCCTTGCTTTAGTCCCAACAGTCAAAATTTAGAAAACCCTATTTCAGTTCCGTATATTTTTACATAATTGATATAAAGTTCTTTAAGATTGCATAGAAGTACTCTTTTTTGTTTATGTATTTTACGCCAACCGAACCTAACTGACACATGATCCTTTTTACCAGGGCAGACCCTAGAAAATTCGTCATTCTCAAATAAATTAAATATTCTTTGCTTGATATCTGCTTTAAGACCTTTCCCCAAGTCGTTTTTTTAGGCACAGCCAGAATTCCGGTCTCCATTTTAAGTTTTCTGGCTTTCTTAACCATCCTTGTTGAACTTTCAAATTTTTTAGCAGTCTCTGTGATAAAGCAACTGCTAGGAGCAAGGTAAGAATTTGAAGACGGGTGGCGTGGTTAGAACTCCTGAATTTCACTTTAAGTTCTTCAATTATTTTTCTCATATCCAGACATTTCGGGCAGTCATCTTCTTTTTCATAACTTTTTTCGATTTCATCAGTACTTACCCCAGCCGCTGCTGCAAGTGTTTTACTAATGCCGATTTTGGCCTTTGGCACCTCCTTCTTCAAATACTATTCTGTCTGAGAATACGAGAATCTCTTTTCCCTACATGGTGCAGTCGTAAAAACTCGAGCTATGATAACGAACTATTCATTTTGGTTTCTGCCTCCATGGGATGCATATCGTTCTCAATTTTTTCTACACGTGTTTGCAGTAAACTCTTTCTGATGTTGAACTCTTTCCTACAACTAGGACACATTTTCTGACCTGGTTGAAATACTGCTTTTGTAAGTCTTTTCAGGAAATCAGAAGTAGGAATGTTGATGGGCTGCAAACCCTTTACCTTCCTAAACTTGTCTTTGCCGAAGGGATTACAACACGATTTCTGAAGAAATTGAAATTTTGCAATAAGAAGAGAGCGATGACATGAATAGATGTGCGCGTCTTCTGTAAAGCTGGCCCCGGTGCGCTTTCTCAAGATCTCCCTGTCTTCTACAGAAATATCCTTCACTGGTATTAATTTGCTCTCCTCACAGTAAAATTTGGATACCTAATGGCATGGGTATACGCAAAAACTGCTAAAAACAAGGCCCTTTTTCACTCATAATTACTAATAGACAATCACGGAAAGCGAAGGTCGAAGTAACTGAAGCAACTAAAGCAGGAAGCACTCAACTGTTCTAACTAAAAAAAAAATTCAAGACCGAGAGATCAAAAGGAAAAGCCGACAAATAGACTGAAAAAGACTGGTCGAAAACCAACTGAAGATGACAGCCTTTTCTTAGAAAAGAAGTCAAAACTTTCATACCATTCACCAGAATTTTTTGAAGATTCAAAGCGAACGAACGAACGAACGACTGAACGAACTTCAAAGGCCTCAAACAAGACAGTGTCACCAATTTAGACCTAATTATACGAAGAAAATAAAAATTTCCAGGCTTTCCCAAAAATCTCCAGGAGAGCAGATATAGCGGGAAAGAAGAGGAAAAATGGACAATCTGGAGGTCAAAAATAGAAGGACTTGGCCCACTCATGAGCGAATGTGTGTAGGCATTAAGAAATGAATGGTCCACAGAAAAAGTGAAAGATGAAAAAGGAAGATGGAAAAGGAGAAGAATTTCTGAGACTGAAACTATAAAGACCTTTAGTATAAGAATCCTTAATTCAGACTCACAGATCTTATATCTTGTAGTGAAAGAAATTTACGTCCATTCTAGAAACCCGTCAGTTATGTTACATATGGACGAGGTACATCGTACATGATCATAATACGGTTACCTGATATAATATATTTCAATGTGGAAAAGGTTAAAAAATTCAAGGAGAAGTGAACCTAAAAGAACAATACATAAGTACTTAATGTTTAAGTTTATTAATAATTCATATTAATTACAACAATACCTTAAATCAGCACTGCCCAACTTATCATAGCCCGCATGCCACATTTTCTTCACTAAACATTTGGGGGCAAAGAAGTTTGATAAATGAAAAGTCAGTTTATGTAAATTAAAAGCTGTTTTATTTATACCAAAAAGAATCATGGCGGAAAGAATAAAGCGATGGTGCAGGAAAAAGCATCTTATAGCTGAAGAGCAGGAAGGTTTCAGAGAAGGTTATGGAACTACGGACCATGCTCTCCTATTACGCTTATTGATAGAAAGAGAGAGATTAGAAGGGAGAAGAGAAGGTTCTTTGTTGGTTTTGTCGATTTCGAAAAAACTTTCGACACGGTCAACAGGGAGTTTTTGCGGGAAAAATTAAATGAACTGGAATGTCAGCCAAGATGTTGCTGGCTCTGCAAGGGATATATAGAGGGGGCAGCTAGTTGTGTCAAAATAAACCCTGGTAGCACAACTGAGAGTTTCACCACATCAATGGGAGTGAGGCAGGGGTGTCAGATCTCACCTCTACTGTTTATCCTTTTTATGAATGATGCAGTGGGGTGGATAGTGGAGGTGGAATCACACGCTCCAGTGTTTGAAACAAAGATTATTGGGATCCTAATGTATGCTAGTGACATAGCGCTCTGTTCTAGGACACTGATAGGACTAGAGGGCCCTCAACAGACTGATCTCATACTGTGAGAAATGACACCTGACGGTGAACTATGGAGAAACGAAAGTGGTGGTTTTTACCAAGGGAAGGCGCTCGAAAGGGACCTGGTTCTATCGGGAGGAGAAATTAGAACGGTGAAAGAATTCCGTTACCTGAATTTGCTCTTCCACAAGAATCTCAATTGGGAGAGACATCAAGAAGACATAGTTGCCATCTGAAGAGAGAGATGAAGAAGAGATCAAAGAGAAAATGATGGTAAAGGCTCGAGAGGGAATAAAGAAAGAAATGGAAAAGAGGAGATTCTTAAGTTTATTAAAGAAATTGTAAAGAGGAGGAAGGCCGTACTGCTGGGACCTACATATATCGCTTAGGGGGGCTTGAGCATGAATTAGACTGGTTGGTTGGATGTGGCATGGTAGGGTAGAAGGAGTGAGAAGGTGCCCCCCTAAAGATTGACTCGAAAGAGTATGTCTGTAAATAAATAAATAATAATAATAAATCATACTAAAAAGAAAACTAAAATATTTGTAAAATATTAATGAGAATTAATGTAATTACAATATAAAATAATTTTAATATAAATGAATATATTTTAGCATAAATTTATTCATAGTTGTTCAATTTTGACTAAAATCAGCTCGGGTTCAAGGCGGAGAATCCGTGCCGATTAACCTGAAATATCCTGTCTTATATGTACTCTTCATTTTTTGTTAATTTTAGTATCAATTGTCGTTTTGTATTATGAATTGAATAATATATCAATCGCATTTTGTCTTATATCAATCGTAATCGTTATATCAATTTTACATCTATCGTTCTGTTTATAACAATATTTCATATTTATCTTGCGATTTATCAATATTATCTCGTAATTATCTTTATTCAAAATTCGTATCCATCCAAAATCATCAAAATCTATTCACGATCCTTCGAGCCGGATACATCACTATCATCGTAATCATCAAATTTATACAATAATAAAGTCGTGGGCCGTAAAAAGAACTTGGTGAGCCGCCAGTTGGACAGCCCTGTCTTAAATTAATTCACTATAATTAATTCATTAAATTAAGGTTTTAAAAAAATAAGAAGTGTTATTATTGATATTGCTAGAGACGCGTTATATTGAAACAAAAGTAATAATTTATCGAAAAATTATAAAGTAATGAAAAGATCTTGTTGATGTGGAGCTCCATGACTGACTAATTTTGTCTTCATTTTGTTCTGCTTTTTCCAGTAATATTAATTGAAACGTTTTCTCTTACTGCAAATGAGGCGAGTCGCCACAAATACATTACAATTATTTCATTAGTACTAATATCTTAAATTAATACATTATACTTAATTAATCATAATTAATACGTAAAAGTAATGCATTATTACGTATGTAACGTAATGCAACGTATGTCAACTAATTCATAAAGTACAATTGTTAAAACTGAACAGAATTCAAACATTACACTTTATATTATGTACAAAACATTACAAAATTGAAATGAAAAGTTTGACAACGTCATTGTGTAGGGTTTTAGGGGTTCGGCTAATCACATCGAGGTATTTTTAAGATTCGTGGGTGAGCTACAAAAGGATTTGAAATGGAAATGGACCACGATCGTAAGGCCCATCATTCCAGATTTTTTGTGTGTTGAAATTTATGGCTTAGGTTCTAATATTTTACGAATTTTGACTCCCTTATTCAGAGATTTGGAGAAAGACAGCAGCATCGTAACAATAATTAAAGTCCACAAAAATAAAACCACCAAAAAGAACTTGATCAATTTCCGCATTGCATTTCTCCTCCGTTCTTGAATTAGAGCACGAACTTGACGTAACTCTCGGATCAGCCTGGACGTTTCTTTGAGAAGACGAAGCTGTCGAGATAGTTCCGTTGGCCTGTCCATTTCGAAGTAGATGATACTAAAAATAAAGAAATAATATGATTGTTCTTGAGGTCTACGAATCATGTCATAAATTTCTACGCGAATTATAACTCAAAAAGTAAGATGAAAGTTACATTAGATGGGTGGCAATTTTTAACAATGTGGCCAAACATGGCTTCAACTTATGGCCAATTTCTCTGTAAATTTCTTAAAAACTAAACGAAAAAACGTTCAAACCATTATAATTCGTATTGTACTGTGTATAATGTATATTATGAATACTATGAACCACCATAATCTTAAAAATAAAATGACTTACCGTTATGATTTGGTTTTTCAAAATTTGTGATTTAAATTTTCCAAATTACAGCAGTGTGACAATTTCCGGGCTTGCTCAAATCTCTCGCTTGGGGGGTCGTAACTATGGGAAACGACTTAATAATCAGTATAGACCCCATATAGAAGCAATTTAGACAATATAAGCGAAATATAGAAACAACAGGTCATCGGATTCTGGGCAACTCCTCTGACCCCCCTGTCCCCGATTCTAGGGATTTAAGATCCCCACAAAATGTATAGCGCCCACGTACCAACTTTCTCGCAACTTTTAATGCCAACTCACTAATTAGATTCTATGATAATGTGTGTGTATTTATTTCTCGTATGTATCTGTCGGTTTTGCCAAAATTTTTCCCTCGAAGTTGAAACACCAAGTAGTTTTTTGTGGTGTTAGAGGGCCTTGATCTAGGCTACAGAACACTGTTATAGTCTCAAAAACGGGTGTCACAAGGCAATACAGGAATGATTTTCTCGCGCCCGTTAAATTTTGATTTTTTCCTCTTGTTTGTTTAATTTGTACCTTAAGTTTGTTTTATGGCTTTCTTATTTCTTACATTCTTTTCTTCTCGTTAGTATTATTGTATGACTTTATTTATTACTGTTAGTGTTAGATTGAGACTTGGAACTGAGTCTTTGGTTTAATTATTTTCAACTTATGTTAATGCCTGAGCAGTCGCGTGCGTAAACAATCTTTGAACTACCGGCTAAAATAAGAACCATTCGACAATCTACCAGGTACAGGTTTTCGGCTATACTAAAACCTACGGCCATCAAAGCCCACGTTGCGTCAAGTGTGCTGCTCCCACCGTATTACCTACTGTCCACGGGAGGAGAGATCTTCAAATGTCAAATGCTGCAATGGCAAAGGAAGAGACCCGACTAATTACAAAGGGTGCAGCACTTAAAAAGAACTTAGGAGAAGAAGTTCCCTAAAGTAAGAAAGTTTCCCCTGTTGCTTACACCTCTCCTGCGAATATTTACATCTTGTAAGCAGTATCTTCTCCAGAGAGGTTATTGGATGTGTGAATAACAATTCCAATTCCCCAGGTAGTACGTTTGTTATCAGAAGTATATTTATCTCTAAAAACTAAGAATTAAAAAAATTATAAAATCTCACAAAAGTTTTAATTGTCGGCGGAATTTTGTGTCCTAATTTTGATATTGTTTTTTTTTCTCTTCTGCTTCTTTTTTGTTTTCGAAACTCGATTCATTCTTCCATTATTATACCTGTCACACTTTCTTTTCTTTAGCCCTAAAATTATCACTCAAGCTACCAAAGTGATCAAAATTTCCGGATGAGTTAATACTAAATTATCTCGTTATTTCCAAAACAACTCAGTTATTTCCAAAACAACTCAGAGATATAATATTAACAATAATACTATTATTGTTCATATTTTCTCCTACTCTTCTCGATTTAAAAAGATTCGAATCCATGAACAATATTGAAGTTCGAGACGTTACAGGGTGGGAAAAGAAGCGAGTGACGTGGAATTATGACGTAAGGGATGGGAACGGCGTGAGAGGGGGTGATTAAGAAAAAGTTCTCGTGTTGATATCGTGACACTTCCTCATTTCGTTTTTCAGTTATCAGATAAGGAGAAAAGTAAGGAGGTTAAGTGTAAAATGGCAACGATGAAGACAAAATAGAAGTATTAGTTTTGACAATGAACACCAGATGGAGTTTTGTGTTTTCCGAACTCATCTTTCTCTCATCTACAATATGATGCTGTATTCGAAGGTTCCTATTGTATGAATAGATGGCAGGAGCGTTTTGCAGTGGTTTTAAAACATCGAGAAGTTTTTGAAAAGACCAAGAGACAGTGTTTTCTCAGAGTTGCTTCTTTTTTTTGTGACGTCATTCATTAGACTTTTTTTTAAAAATTTTTTCCTAAATTTGTACCCAGCGGGATTCAGCCATGAGGGCAACCTCAGCCAACTTCAACCTGAAAATCCTACCACCAACATTACATCACCATCCGAACGTTACCAGTCCGAAACCCTACAAATTATGATGAATTCTAATCCTTCCTAATCGCTCCTAATTACATCAACCAGAAGGATCCGGCGATTCCGACTGTAAAAGAGGAAATTGGCTGAACGGTTGGCAGTACTGTCTACTACGATGAAAATGTACTTGAGTAGAGTGAATTTATTAATAAAAATCGCTGTAGATAGAGAAAATGTGGGAAGTTCTCTACAAAAATGAACTTTCAGACAGTACGATGAACATAATCAAAGCAATGTATAAAAATGTCGAATGTTTCTAAGAATGGAAAATAATACGATAACAAGAAGAATCAAAACCGAAAAAGTCATAAGACAGGGATGCATGCTCTCGGCTTTTCTCTTTGCCCTATATATAGATGAAACTGGAGAAATGATGGAAAAAGCCAATATACACACTCCAGTAATAGGAGAGAAAATACCAGTATTACTGTTTGCCGACGACCTGGTAATATTATCAGAAAGTAAAGTAGGTATGAAAAGAGCACTAATACAACTAGAAAAATTCTGCACAAAATTCAAAATGGAAGTAAATATTAAAAAACAAAAGTTATGTGATTCAATATCAGAAAAAAACAGAGAAAAGACAACATGGAAGTATAAAGAAGAGAAGATAGAAGAAGTAAAAGAAATTAATTATCTAGGATAATGAATAGAAAAGACATATTGAAGAAACAATAAACAAAGGAAAAAGATAAATATCTGAAATGAGAAAATATCTGTTTAAATTCAGGGAAAAACCCGCAGAATTAATAGAAAAAATATTCAATTACATAATAGAACCTACCATGTTGTACGGAGCAGAAATATGAGGACTATCAAAAGAAACAAGAAGAAAAAGGTGAAGTAATTAGTGCATTAGCAAAAGAAACCTTAGGAGTTGAGAGAGCAACCCCCAGTTTAGCTGCTATTAAAGAACTAGGATGGATGAAAACATCTAGCAAGGCTACATATAAAAGGATAAAATACTACTGGAAATTAGAACAAAGTGAAGAAAAAGAGCTACAAAAAAGATGTTTAGAAGAACTAACAAAAAGAACGAGACGAGCAAAACTATGTTGGCATAACAAAAGATATGATAGAGCAGCTACAACTAGAAGAAAGTGATATTAAAACTATAAAAGACAATCTAATAAGTAAAGAAAAAGAAGAAATAGAAAGAGAAATTAAAACTAAAAGCAGCCTAGAAATGGTAAGAAGAAGAATAAGAAGGAAAATAGAAAAAAATTGTATTGTATAGGCTACATTTTTCTTCGTAAATATTATGTGTTTGATTTTTAAAAATGAGAGAAAATTTTATAAAATTTGGATGTATATTCTGGTGTATAATTAATCTGGTTAATTTATTATTTTGATAATCTTCATGCGAAATTCAGAGCCACATTTATCGAAATTCTAGAAATCTTACTAGCTTACTACCTGGAGACAACGTGGTATGAACACAACTGAGGAGGTGTGGAAGAGATTCCCCCAGTTTAAATCGGTAGGTTATTTGCCGAAGCTTCCTCCCGAAAAAATTATGGGCCACTGACTTTAAAGTTCGACATTGTATGCACTAATCACCGACCGCCGACACAATGAGAAAACGCAGCTAAATGTATAGACAATTGTTCAATTAACCCTGCTTCGAAAATATGTACCCGCGTCGATTTTAACCTGAGGATAGGGATCCTAGACAACTTATTAGAGAAGTATGACTGCGATTTTTTGACAACTTCGTATAACCGCTCATAGAAATTTTTAGACCCTAATAGAGACCTCCAGCTCACCAAATAAACGAAAAGTCTGGGCTTCACAGTTATCAATGGCAGAATTTCCAGCGACACCCCGGCGCAATATACTTTCATCACCCCAAATAAACAAGTCACACAAAATGCAGCTCGATCAACTTGTGGAGTGAACTCAAGAAAAGTGAGAAAGCCATCAGGGAAGCAGGCTCCAAGAAGGCAAGGGAAAAGGTCTGGCGGAATATCCAGAATAAAACCCGCAAGGAGTTGCGCCCCTGGGAGAACGGTGCGGCGTACTTGGAAGCGGTGTTCGGGACGTGAAGAAGGGCTCTAGCTTCGTTTGGGCTTGGACTGCACAAGAACACGTGTAAGGTGGGGAAGCTCTATGTGTGTAAGCTGTGCAATGCCGGCCTCAATCCAAAAGGATTGAGAAAGAGCGGACTAGTCTTCTTCCTGGGACTAGAGAAGATATCAGCGCCAAGGAGATTGTGGAGGAGGGGTGACAGTGGAAAGTTGCGACGTTCCTGGCCAGCTTTTTGGATAAACTCGAAAAGAAGACTTGATAACACGTGTTTAGATATCAAGAGGAAACCGAGGAAGAATGTGAATAAATCCGGGTCCTCTTCCTAAGTCTCGTACTTTTCCTTAGTGTTCCTTATTCATTTGTGGGGAAATTTATTTGTTTCAACTCTGTTTCACAGGCCCTTGTCACCCTCCTGCACATGGTGAATGTCCCTCTCACTGTCTACCTTTTATTCTTTCTGTATCCCAATTTCTCTATTCAAAGGCCGTCTGCCTGGCCAGGAGAGGCCGGACTTTACTCCCGTCTTTACCCCACTAAAGAGGTAGTGATGATTTAGTGAGTAAAAATCTCACACTATCTGGGCCACCTTCCCAGATGCCTTTAGAAGGTTCTCCCATTCCCTCTGCGAAAAAAAAAGGTTATGAAGGCTTACCTTTCCTGATGCTCTCTGTTGATTTTCTGGTCACGAACTTTTCTTGATGAATGTAGTTCCACCGTTGAGAGAACCAACACAACGGCGCGAGCACTATCACAACGGTTTTAGAATGAACCGAAAATCCGAATATGAGTTCGTAAAAAAGGCAAGTCCGAGAAAAAATTGTAAACCGAAAAAATTCGAATAAATTGCGTAAGTGTTCGAATGATGAATATACTTGTATGATTTTACGCGTAAAGTACTAAATAATTTTGAGAGACTCGCACATCAGAAAAATTGACGCCCTCCCGGTCTGCCATTGGATCCCATTTTTATGGAAATGAAGTCACACAACAGCGAACGAAAGTAGGAAAATGGAAAATGAAACTGTAATAAATCATTTGTATTTGGGTTTTACCCTCATGGACATATTTAAAGGCATACAAGTCAAAATAAAAATCTGATAGTTTGACCTTGGATTCGATAAGTAAAATTTTATCCGAATAAAGGATAAAAATTGCTCTTTTCTCCTCCGAGCGAGTTGCGTAGTAAGCTCTTTTATTGATTGATGCGCGGTAGCCCCTTGGACCAGCCTCCTAAAAACGGGATCTGAGCAAGTTTTTCTCCCAGCTCATTGAAACAGCTTTTATTCTCACGAAAGGTTGTATGTTAAGGTGAATTCTTTTTTGCAAAATTTTTAATTTAAAAAGTAGGTGAAAATTGAATTTTGAAAGTCTTTAATCTGGTGTGTGATTAACTGTGTGGCTACAAAGAACAGTGTGGTTTTCAGAGGGATTTAAAACCGTAAGTAAAACGAATTTTATATTTATGATAAAAACTCCTAGGGCAGGGATGGCGAATCTTTTTTGATATCCGTGCCACAAAGTCATAAAAATTCCGTTTTTAAATAGGTGACATGCCACAAATAATTTTTAATTAATTTCTATCAAAAAGGAACAAATTAAACAATAATAATTTTGTTTTTGTACGTGCCATCAAAATTTTCAAACGTGCCACTTGTGGCACGCGTGCCATAAGTTCGCCGTCCCTGTCCTAGGGCATTGACTATTGAACGTATTGGTATTGCTATTAAAATAAGATTGTAAAGGATTGAAAATGATATTGAAACTTGTTTCAGAACAATTTGTCGTTAGAGTTTTTATCTTTTAAGCCATGTCCAGATTCAATTTCAATTTAATGCGTAATTTAGTTTAGCAATATCTAAAGTCCTTTGTTGGAAAATTTTCTTTTTAGACTCCCTCGATAAACCACCAAAGTATTTCAAGTACCGACGACCATAATGTCGGCATCCAACAAAGGGTCAAAGTCAAAAGACCCGTCCACCAAGGAGGACGAGTCTGAGGACGATGGAACATACAAAGTTATCCTGTCCAAAATGCACCATACTGCTGATAGAGAGGAAATCGTACGTGAGCTGGAGTCGTTAGGGCATAAAGTGGTTAAAATTGCTAACATCAAGAATTGCTCGACCAAAAAGCCACTGCCCCTCTTTGTAATAGAACTTGAATCCAGGGAAAACAATGACAAGATTTTGGAGATTACACGACTCTGGGACATGATCATTGTCGTCGTACCATTTTGTAGGAGGACAAGGCTCTTCCAACGTTACGGCCTCACTGAACTTGATATCGCCAAATGGGAAACTTGGGCGCAGAAGAACCTAAGCCGTGATTGTAAACGCAGTTATCAGGTAAAATACAGGGGATGCGCGGACTTCAGCGAAATGTATGAATTAAACGCCGTACCTCGCCCTTCACCTATTTCACAAGCCATCCGAGCCTCGCAGTCAAATGAGAATCGTTTCGGTTCCACATTCCCCCGAATCTCCGCTCTTGATATAAATGACAATGAATCAGAACCAGATCCTTTTTCCCTTCCCATTTCTAAACGACTACCAGTTTTTTCTGAATTGAGTCGTCATGAGCTATGTACCGTTCCCGAGGCCACTTCCAGCAATAATTCAGATTCCTCTGATGCGAATCAGAATGGCCGTCAAGCCCAAGATCAACCTTCCTCCTCCAATCCCACTCGCAACCAGGTTTCAGGTTCTCCTGCTTCGAAGAAGAAACGCACTCGTGGCCGAGGAAGGCGATCCCGCAGGCGCAACTCTAACCAAGCCGCGAATTCTCCTAAAGTGAATCGAAATGACTCCCCTTCTCAAGAACAAAGTTCCTCCCCCGTTCCCACTACCAACCAGGCTCCAGGTCCTTCTAATTTGAATCAGAATAAACCCCCATCCCCAATACAACGTCCCCGCTCTGATCCCCCCAGTCGAGTCCCAGATCTTACTTTTGTGGATGAAAATCCTCCCGAACCTGAAAACCCGAACCCTGCTCCCAAAGTCCTGACCCATTTGCTTGTTGCACCTCCTCTTCCTCCTCAGCGTACTGGGCAACCTTCTGATCGAATCATAAAAGCCCGTTTCTATAATTACCTTCGTCGTCAGCTCGGGTTGCCAAAGCCGTAATTGGACTCTGCTGAACCTTTATCCGCTTACAATTCACTGAAATATAAATGAGATTTACCAGTGCGCAACTCACCAATCAACTCCTCATAATGATTCTCGTGATTTTTTGGTTCCTTCCCTCATACCCTGTACATTACTACCACCAAGAGAATATCCTCATAATTAATGTTAGCATCTCACCACCTGACCACCGCACCTTCACAAGTCCTCCTTCAACTCAATACAAACCAACTACAGCCTAAATCCATCCTACCTCTTCGACAACTTGTAATAATAATATTAAAAAATTTGTACGCCATACAGTGTCATTAAATTTTCATTAGTATTTAATATTTGCATGTTATAACTACAGTATATGATACACATTGGTAATATTATTTTGAAAACCTCGATTTTGGCAATTAAAATAAAAAATTATGAGGTATCAGTCAGGTAAAACTAAAACAACTTCATCATTTATTTCATATTTAACTGCATATATATTCTTTATTACTTATTAATTTTATAATATATTTATCCTTATAATTAAAATTGCCTCATTAAACCAATAAACGGTAGAAATATAGACAATTTTTTTTTTGTGTTTAAGTTGAAACATTTCGAATCCAACTTGCCATAATAACGAATAAAAATAGGTAGAATAATAGTAAAACTTAAATTATTTAATCCTTAATTAAGTATAATTATAACAGTAATCATTAAAAATAATGTAAATAATTGTATATAATCATAATATTACATCATAGTTATATTATTACTATATATATTAATTAGAGATTGCAATACTGGATCAAAAATTCTTTAATTCTGGTATCTGGTATTTTTCAGATTTAGGTTTACCATTTGAATTGATTCGGATATTTAATAGTTACGTATATGATTGATGTACAGTATTTGAAATACAGTATTTTTTTCACAAGCCCTTTTTTAAACTGTTTTGATTCGCTATTCTCATGTTTTCGTTTCGATTGATCACTATAGTTCACACAGTGATTCTGATTTTAAACAGATACAATTCTTCAGCAGACTTAATACAGAAAATATCAGTTAATCAACTAATAACTGGTTATACGACTAATACAGGTTTGATACCCGTGGTGAGGATTTTAAGAAAAATTGAGAAAACATAGGTGTTAATTTTTGTCAGGTGTCATAGGTTTTGTTTGGCAGTTTTACTAGAGAGTATTGGGTCTACCGAGTCTGTCTTAGAATAGTACTACAATATAAATGTATCATGTAATGAATTATACAATAATCACCCTTATTAAAAAATCTGGTTTATTTATATCGGCAATGTCCGATGTTGTCGAAAAAAGGTTTTACTGTAACATCATATCGACAGTATCGTCGTTGATTTAAGATGGCCACCTGGTTGAAACTTCTCGAACCTTCCTCTGCAAGTTTTATCAGACACTATAGCTTCATTCAACACCTTGGAAATATGATTCATATAAAATACAGTGGCTTAAATGAACTTCAAATCTGTCAATCCGTTCTTAGTTAATGCTAACGTGAATCATCTTCAATTTTAGTTATCTGCTAGCTCAGTAAACATATAGTCATTGATAAAACGAGAGAACCAAAAAACGGTCAAATGAAGTTCAACGCCAAACCACTTCAAAATTGATGTAACATAATCGGGCAGAACTTTCCGGTAGACCTAATATAATCACTTCAAGATCATCATTCATTATTTAATCCTAAAAAATTATTTTGTGTTCATCTAAGTCAAAAATAATAACTGGTGTCGAAGGTTCATTGGTTTTAGAGTTGTCATTGTTTAAATTTGGTTTTTTTGTTTAAGTAATTTCTTGCAGAATGTTTTGTGGATGAAGTGGTAACACCACCGGTACTATCAAACCGTATAAACAACTCAAAATACCGGTACTCGGTATCTCGGCATATCGGTATTGCAATCCCCAATTTTAATTAAAATATCAAATACGTATATTTATCCCTATAATTAATATATTATTATAAGTTAAGATAATTATATAGGTTATAGCATTTATATGATACAAATTCAAAGTATATTTTTTGTTTTTATTTTATTTTATTTTTATTTTTGTGGTGTAAATCTAGAAGTTTACACTTCGACGTCTCAAAGTGCTCCAAGAAGTAGAAAATGTAATAATAATAATAAAATTTATTATTATTACTTATAGTTATTTGATAGTGTATAAATGATAAGTTTCAGTAATGATAAGTTAATATTTAGTTCTCAAAATAAGGGAGTGAGTAAATTAATCATTATAAGCCCTCTTCATGAACGTTGACGGAAGTATGGAACAAAACCACCAATCCATAGTGTATTTTATGTTTGGGTGAGGGCAAAAAGAATCTAAATCCTATAAATCGTTATTTTTGAGAGACCGTTCGACAGTCTTCCTAAGTAGTAATCCCATCCCCCGGTCCCCTTCCTGGTCGGCCAAAGTCATATGTCTCGGTTTTCACCTCGACCGTAGATGGACTTGGAAGACCCATATCAAAGCAAAAGAAATGTAAACCTAGATAGTTCTTAAAAAATTTCTTTGTCTTATGAGAAGACATTCTGACACTCTTCCTTAGCTTCCTGCTTATCTGGTTTCCTCTCCCTCTCCATCCTACTCCTCATCCTGGGGCTAGGACATCGGTCCGTTCTCCTTCAAACCCCAAATCCTACCTCCTACCAACAATTAGTCCCTTCTTCGGAGACAGGCACTCATTTTGTTGGGGGTAAAACAAAGAAATGACAAGAGACCTACAAAGTGACGAGACGTTATACACTCAGAAAATTTATAACAACAGCTTAAACAGCATACAAGGCTTACATTGGACCTAATACAGACTGACTACGGGAAAAGAGATTTAAACGAAACACTACATATACTACATATACAGGTTCGGGAAACTTCTTAAGTACTTTTGTAAAAATTTCAAATTTTGGGCTAATTTTTTGGAGCAGAGAACACATCGCATTTTACATCAATTTATACAGTAAAAAAAGAATCATATAACTGCTACCAGCCGGTGCTTGTCTTTGAACTGTCACAATGTCTTCTTTTTTTAATGGAGTAGATACAGGCGGGGAGTGGGGGAGTCAAATTTATTTTCGAGAACTTACGTAAAGAAAAGATGGAACCTTGCTTAACGAGTGATGAGCATTATAAGTCTCCGAGTGTTGCAATGGAACTATTCGTGTCATTGTAACACCAGTCTCTTTATAAGTTGCGCTAACATGTTAGCGTCACTTGTGACCACAAATTGTTCCAAACTTGTGTTCAGGCATTATTTTTTAATTTTTATTTTTATTTTTGTGTGCAAAGAAAACTCCGTAAGAGAGAACAATTTTTAAGAATTTTCCTTTAAGTAAATGTTACGCATAACACTTTTTGAGTGCGGATTTAAAGATTTCAAATTTAGACTATTTTTGAACGCA
Organism: Columbicola columbae; assembly: GCA_016920875.1. NCBI lineage: Eukaryota > Metazoa > Arthropoda > Insecta > Psocodea > Philopteridae > Columbicola > Columbicola columbae. The sequence continues at coordinate 75,127 of JADMLL010000049.1, forward strand.
TAATGGTATTTTACAGCAGTTTACAATAACTGGTAAAGGTTGTTTCACTTAACATGTGATTCGCCGAACACAAGTTATCCTCGTTATCAGGTTCCATTAAATTTAAGATAATATAATATTTAATGAGTATAAATTAAGACATTTTAATCATAAATTTAAGTAGATTAAGAAGAAAAACTTTTTTGTTTTGTCAAATTTTCAGTTTTCATTATTGTAAATACGTTTTTTTCCCTTTGGATAAAAGGGAGGGAGGAAAAGCAAAACCGGACAACTAATTTTAGTATAATTATCATAGTGATCATAAGTATGTATAGTATAATAATTAATTCTTTAAGGATATTTTTTATTTTGCAAAATTTTCAGTTTTCCTTATTGTAAATACGTTTTTCTCCCTCTGAATAAGAGGGAGAGGGGTGACAAGCGTTTCAATGAAATTAATTATTAATAACTAATTATTATAGTGATCATAATTACTCATAGTCTAATCATTAATTCGTTAAGGATATTTTTGATTTTGCGAAATTTTCAGTTCTCCTTATTGTAAATACGTTTTTCTCCCTTTGGATAATAGGGACTGGGAGTAAGCGACATCACGAAGCCACTTTTAGTACTAATTATTATAGTGATCATAATTAAGTCTAGTGTAATAATTAATTCTTTAAGGATATTTTTGTTTTTGCGAAATTTTCAGTTTTCTTATTGTAAATACGTTATCTCCTTTTGAAATGAGAGGAACGGGGTTATCGAATTCATAATACTAAATACTAATAATTAATTATTATAGTATAATAGTAATATATAATTACGTATGATATAATCATAGATTCTTTAAGGATATTTTTGATTTTGCCAATTTTTCAGTTTCTTTTATTGTAAATACGTTTTCTCCTTTTGGATGAAAGGGACGGAATAAGCGATGCACAAATACTTATTAATAATTAATTATTATAGTATATCATAATCACAAATAGTATAATCATTAATTCGTTAAGAATGTTTTAATTTTGTGAAATTTTCAGTTTTCTTATTGTAAATACGTTTTCTTTCCCTTTGCTCAAAGTAAAGGGAACGATGGCAACGGAGACCTGCTACTAATTGTTAAGAGTCTATAATTATAAAAAATTAATATAATCTAAAAGTATTCTAAGGTTTATTGTTAGGATTAAATTATATGTTTAAGAAAAATTTAGTTTTAACTTAAGATAAGAAAAATTTTTGTTTTGATGAATTCTTAAGTTTCTTTATTGTAAATACGTTCTAACCTTTAGACCAAAAGGTCAAAGGAAGGTGAGTGATTCGAGATGAATTAATATTAATTACTTATAGTAACTTAAGTTATATTCGTATATAAGTCGGGGTCGGCAACTTACGGCCCTTTACAAATTTTTGCGCCGCCCAAAAAACCACCCAAATTTTATTTATATTATTGCATTTGTGATGAGGCTTTTATTATTATTATTTTTATTTTTACCTTTTAAGAATTGAAAAATTTTTGTTCTCTGACATTTTTTGTAATTGCAGCATGTCGATATAAATTTATTTTTTATATTTTTTTAAATAATATTTATACTCGCTTATTATATAAAACCACGATTTAAGTTAAATTTGAATGTGCGGTCCGCAAAAAAATTTTGTCTTGACAATGATCCGAAGTCCGAAAAAGTTTGCCGACCCCTGTTGCATGTTAGGATAATTTAGTCTTAAGAAAAAATTTTTGGTTTGTGAAATTTTCAGTTTTCTGTATTGTAAATACGTTCTGACCTCTTGAAAAGGATTCGAGAGACGCTGGGAGATAGTTATTAATTTTACGTGTACATAATTACTTAAGGCTTAGGCTAGTATAGTATAAGAATTTATTCTTAAGAAAAAAGTTTTGTTTTTGTGAATTTTTTAGTTTTCTGTATTGTAAATACGTTTTCTCCTTTTGATGAATAAAAGGGTCGCACGAGTGAACTGGGATACTAATTATTATATATTACTAATTTAATATTACTTAATATTAATTATTTAAATCTTAATCGTATTATAATCGTTTGATTTTAAGGTTTTGTTCTTTTTTTGGTAGTTTTTGAATTATTCGTAAGAAAAAAGAAAAGAAACGGAAGAGTTAGTAATTAGTTCATTCATGTGTATTTATATTATGTATTATTATTAAAATATTAATTGGATGTAACATGATAGTGTAATTAATCATATTATATTACGACTATCGGAAAGTTCTGTCCGTTTTTGGGATAATACTAAAGTAGAAATGTATCATACTTTAAATTATTTTATGGAATAATGTGGTTGCCATTATTACTTATGTTGTCAAAAAAAGTTTTACTGTAACATCAGATTGAGAGTATCGTCATCGATTAAAGATGACTGCCCAGAGTTAGGTTCATCAGAAAAGTTAAAACACTTCTCGAGCCACCTTCTATATGTTTTATGAGAAACTGTACCTTCATCTAACACCTTGGACAGATTTTCTACTCTTTTGTATCATTTATTTCTTATTGGAGTTAGTCAAAATACAGTGGCTTAAATCAAATTCAAATATGTCAATCAGCCAACCTGTTCTTAGTTAATACCAGCATGAAACACGTTCGTTTTGGTTCATGTGTCCGATCAGTATGTATGCAGTCAGAAATAAAACAAGAAAACCAAAAAGCGTCAAATGAATATAGGCAAACGTCTTCAAACTCAATTCTCTGTTTGATAACATTATCGGACAGGATTTTCCGGTAGACCCACTGTGGTAACCCTCAGCCAATTTTGTAGAAAATTACTTGAGTCAGGAAAATTTCAAATTCAACTTCAACTTGGTCTGGTACAAGTTATTCTGGTTTCAGTAAAATAAATTTCAAATTAATTTTTGCTACTTAGTTAAGTCACTAAAACGATACGAAACACAAAGATAGAATTTGTCACCTCCTTGCAATTTCTGATACTTAAATTATGGTATCTATTCCTCATTCGGGTTACCACACTACATTTATGTATTGTATAATATAATCATTCGTTTTCAATTTTTTCTTAGTGTATTAGGTTATATTGTATAAGTTAGATCATATTACATGTTATAAAAGATTAGAAACGTGATTTTTCTTCCGATAGATTTCAAAGTAAAAACGGTAGCAAAACCAACAATTAGTTTTATTATAAATAGTCAGTAAATTTTAATATTTAATGCATAAGAGTATGTAACTTATTTAATCTTATCTTATTATTAATTGCATGCATCTTAGTTTAATAAAAATTATGAAAATGTCATTCAGGTCTGATTAATACTAAAATTTCTTTTCGATTACTTTTTCTTTCCTTATTCATTCCTTTCTTTGTTCTCTCAACTTCATTTCTCACCTCTTTATTATTCCACCATTATCATCATCATCTAGCACTACAGCGGGCTGGAAAGTGCAACAAGAGTGGCACATACGTTCGGTCAAAAGAACTTCAGAGTAAGCACTTGACGTTATCAAATATCAATCTGGTAAAATAGTACTCGGTCTTGCTGATCGAAACAAAACCGACAGGTTGGACACCACTTTCCGTAAACGACGGCAGGCTAATGAATGATGAGAGAAAGACGAAGGATCTACATAAATAGAAAAACCCAGCCTATTAAAATAGTCAGACCTACCAGATACCAGGCGGCTAATTAGTGATAAGATCCAATAATCAGTTATCATAGATAATATAACTCTATAAGTTCAACATACGATATTTTAATTTCATTTTTGTATTTGTTTTTCTAATCAACCTATGCTACCTTCATTGCTACCTTTGGTGGCTAGCACAGGGTTGGTCATCCAACCATACTTCTTTAACCCCAAGGACTCTCTCCTTGCTCATTGCACCAGAGAAAATTCTTGCTTCTTTCAAACTGTATGTTGTAATAAATTTATTTCGAAAATTTTAAGTTCCCAGAAATAAGGCTTGAATGTAATTGACACCAATCCTCTTTTCTCTGTCTTTTTTTTCATATTTCACGGACTTGTGAACGTGTACTTGTAACGTTTATCTTTACTTATGGAAAAGTAGAACAAATGGTATTGAAGGGTCAAGTATCCACCCAATTCAGCTACTCAGAGAACCAAAATTTTGTGATCAGTTTACTGAATAACCCGACCATCACTTTTCCATCATTCGTACAGAGCTCGTAAGCTGTACAAGATACGAAACAAACTAGAACCTCAGAGTTCCTCCCAACAGCCAAATTAAAGGCACAGGAATCTTGGTCCGAGCAAAGGAAGGAAGAACTTAGTAAAAAGATGAAGGAGTATTGGAGGAAGTAAAAAGAAGAAGCTAGGAGGAAGGATTGACGACATGGTTCAAGGAAGTGGCCGAAACGAGGGAAAAAAATTTGAAATAGGACTCATTCCCCGCATGTAGGTATGGAAGGAAAGGTAATGGTTGAAAGTTCAGGTACCCTTCCAAATCCTGCTATCTTATAGGGGGGAAAACACTATTAAAACTAACATTTGTTTCATAAATAGGTTTGCATCGTTATACAAAGGTACCAGAACTATTCTATTAGATTTTTCTTGTAAAGGGGGCCTCTCAAACAATTTTTTCTAAGTTTCCTGAACCTGTACAGACAATATAGTCTCAAGACATGACCAAACACTGCACCAGGACTATATAATTCATGAAAAATTATTTATTATTTTTAAAGAATAATAATTTTAAAAACATTAAAAAGTGAAAAAGAAAATTTCACAACAATTTTATAATTTCGGTAGAATTTAAAATAATCATTTTATAAGCCAGACTCTCATAATTCGTAACAAGCAATATTAGCTTTAAATGTATAATACAATTAAAATGTTTTTTGAAAAATAAAAAAAATTAAACTTAAATTTTCAATTTAATTTTTTTAATATTCGATTCTAACGTTATATTTCAGTAAGCAAATAAATCTCGAGAAAATAGAGGAAAAAGGAAGAAACGAGAACTCCTGCTTTCATAACTCGCAGTGGAGTGGGTGCTGACGCAATTCAATCCCACCCTCCGGGGAGGCTGTATCCAGGCAACGGGCCACTGTTCAGTACTGAAGAGGCGAACTCCACGATAATAATAAAAATAACAAAACAGGGGCGGAATAAGTAACGTTTCCAACTCCAATGTGTTGAAACAAAATTAAAGTTAAACATGACTTCGAATCCACGATTTTCCGAATTGGTTTCTTAATCATGTGACTTGAACCTACAAGTACTTATTTACAGGATTTTAAGTATGAAAATGATGTATGATTTTAAGTATGAGGCAACAAGAAAAGGAAATGTGAATTTAGAATATTCCTCAGTTTTTTCATGCCTGCTAAATTTGACAATTCCTCACAACTTTTTCGAAAGGAAAACAAATCATATTCTACTTTTGCATTTTTTTTAATGACTACAGCTAATTTTCTATCTACTTTTTGGCATTATAGCTGTGTGAGAGCTTTGGCCTTCACAGTTAGTCGTCTTTATCTGTCCCAGACCTTGGGCCCCGAACTCCCAGCACTTCCTCGATCCATAAGTCGAATTAAGTCTTCTTCCACTTCCTCGATCCATATTTTCCGTTGTCGCTTGCTCTCAGGGTGTTTGTTGAGGACTTGTACTGGTAGTAGGTTGTAGTTCATTCTGCCCAGGAGACTGGACCATCACAGGCGAGCTCTTCTGACCTCAGTCGACAGAGGTCGAGCTTTACAGCGGTCATACAGCTCCTGGTTGTACCTTTGGCGCCAAACTCTATATATTTTTCTCATGACTTCTCTGTCCCAGGAGTCCAGAAGATGTCTCCCCTGGTTGGTTTACCCAGATTTTGCTCCCATACGGGACTACGGGTCTTATTGTGGTCAGATATATTTTCTTCCTGGTTTTATGGGAGATGTAGCGGTGGTTATGTAGGGCAAAAGGCATCTACAGAAAGGTATGTATTGTCCTGGCTTGTTTTCTCCTTGATTTGTTAAACAGTGTTGTATGTTTCTGATGGTCTAGACTTAGGTATTTGAAACTGAGCACTTTCTCGAAGTGCATGATTTCCGTTGGTGGTTTTTTTTACGGGTACCTTCTCTACTGAGAACCATGTAGCTGGTGGCAGATTCCTCAAAAATGCGTTTTTTACCATTTTAGAGTTCGACAACTTATCTTCTAGTTAGTACTAAATTTCAGTGACCTTTGAAACCCGAATGAATATCTAGAAAATAAATGAAAAGCAAAGAACAAAAAGCCCTACGTCAAAACTGGAGAATGGTGTGGGGAATGACGCATTTCCATCCCACTCCCTAGGGAGGCTGTATCCAGGCAACGAGAGCAGGATAATCTCCCAGAAGCAAACCGTGCGATGATAATAATAACCAATTTTCTAAATTTTGTATAGGTTGAAGGGTTTTTTTGGTGCCCTTATTTTCATGGGTTTTCTTTTTTTTGGTTTTTGACGATGAAACTCTGAATATAGATGGGTCTGCAAGAGTTTCAAGTATGACATAAACCCGAATTTACATCTATAGGAAGGAAAGAGCAAAAAAAGAAAAATAGGAAAAAAAGTAAATAGCAGTAGGGAAAAACAAATAAAACGACAGCAGAGGAAAATTTTGGTTTCAAGTGGGAGGTTGGTGGGCGAGATTCGACCTTCAACTCGGAAACGACGATGTTACGGCGCAATTGCTATTCGAAACAAAGAAGAAACGTGAGATAACGGGAAAATCTCTTTCTCCCTCTGTTGGTAAAAAATTGAACAACAGATGAGCTGAATGTTCAACAGATTCAAGGTCAAAATGATGAATTATAATTTTGCCTTTTGCTGTGCTCGTATGAATTTTCACGACAGGGAAAACCCAAAAGGATATGTCTTATTACTGTTTCTTCTTCAGTTACTTTCTTTTCGATGACTTAATATTTATAATAATAATAATAAATAATTACTTCAATACGTCATGTCTATCCTGTTATGATATATAGTTATAGTTATAGTTGAGTATTAATCCCGTTTTCACCCTTTTTGGGTATAACAGGATAAGGAAGGAGGATTTGAAATCGTGACTGTTTGTTGTTCTTTATTTCTTTAAGAAACCATTACTATTTAATCTAATAATTAAGATTAATTAATTATAAATTAAATATATTTATAAATTAAGGCCATAAATAAACAAAAATTTCTCACAAATATACAGCAGAATAAATTAATAAAAAATGTTAGATAATATTGGTATTTCCACTATAGATAAATCGCTGAAAAAAATGAATGAGATAAGATATGGATAAGATTTGATTTGGTCTCGTTTTTTCTTATAGTATGTGTCCAAAATATATCTCATCTTTCCGACCATATATTCCAGCAAAATTACTGGTACCTCACCGCACATTTCAAACCAAAATTTTTATTGCAAACGTCATTATCTACCCTCCATTGACTCTATGAAATTTTCGCGCGATGTACATCTGCACGTCTTGCGGACAGAAAGGACTCGGTGAGTATGTGGTCTTGAGATGCTGCCTTAGCGTATAGTTTTGAGATCAGATAAACATAATATTATAGGAAGTCGCTTTGTGAAGCACACGACGACGTTGAAACGAAAGGTTAAAGCTACTAAATACTGTCAAGAGATGGAGCTTTTATACAGTTTTCTTTTTTTTTGAAAATTCCCTTTTCGAGGCGGGAAAACGTGCTGAGGTCAACGAATTCAAGTTAGCATCAATGTTTATCAAGTAATCATAAACCTTGGAAGGAATGGGGCTGAAATGTGTTCTATAACCTGCACCACCCAGGGGCGATTTGGAGGGGAGAACCAAAATGAACATTTTGCGAAGTTTATAATCAAAAAGCTTTGAAGTAAATGATTTAAGCAAACAGTTATGTCAAAGCCTAAATATGAAATAGAATTAATTACTACAGGTTTCTTACGAGAGACAATATTTACGGAATTTTTACCGTTTGGCTTTAAATAGATATCCAGGTTTAGATGTTACCAGTTTTAAACTTTTAGCAGTCATTCTGCGTAAAATTTTTGTTAAAATAAAAGACTGTAGTTGTTTAAAACAATTTTTTTTTGCCGAAATGTAAATATATAGAATAGTAATTAAATATCATCAATTCACAGGTTTCTTACAGAGGAAGAACTATATTTTTTTTCTCATGTGGCTTATAGAAAGATAAAATTCGAGGTTTAGTATGTTACCAGTATTTAAACTTTATAAAAGTCATTCTGCGTAAAATTTTGTCAAAATCAAAGACTTAGTTGTTTAAAACAATTTTTTTTTGCCGAAATGTAAATAGACTTTTACAGAATAGTATTATAATTTATAGAAATATAGATATTTAATATTGATTTCGCAAATTCACCATAATGAATAATATAAATAGATAAAATGAAAAGAAAAAGCGCTCTAAGTAAGAAAAATTGAAAGATAAGTAAGTTGCATTATTACAATTTTTGGGGAATTTTTTGTTAGTGATAATAGGCTTTATAAAGGTTTTCTAATTATAAATATTTAGTTTGTTATTTGTACTATGAACAATGAAAATAAAATTATGATAAAAATGACAGTATTAAACATAAAATTAAAGAAATGAAAGAAAAATAATTATTTCCGGCTGGGGATCGAACCGGGACCCCGCCTACTCGGTCAAAGAATCGTGATCACATCAGCTCGACCACCCTACCGGCAATATTTGAGGGATGAAAATATTTCTCTTAAAGTTCTCCAACAGCATTCTCAACAGCATTTTAAATGGACGGCTAAGCGCGTCTAAACTTTTGTTTGGAAAAAAATTTTTTTTCTTTTTCTTTTTAAATTTTGTTTTAAGAATAATTTCATATTATATTGTAATTTGTGGGCTGTTTGTTTAACACAACAATAACTGTATGTTTATTTTTCTATATAGTAAAAGCTCCTTCATTTGCGTTTTCACTATTCGTGGATTGAAAAAATGTGACCCAATTCCTGTGTTCGCGGCTAAAAATTTCTTTATTCGCGGATCTAATACGTACATACATACATAATAATAGGATTCTGTGGCGACCAAACGAAGCAAAATGAACGGCACAAAAAAAGTCGACACAGGATTCGGAATCTGTCAAGTCGAGACACGATGAATCATGCGGAAAATGACGAAAAATCTGGGCAAGTTCAAACTTTGAGCGCAAACAACCGAAATCGCGAATGGAATAGGACGACATGAGTTCGAACAGATAGAATTAAGTGACATTCAGGAATTGCTTGAATCACAAGGTGGTGATTTGACTAACCTGATTTGGAAGAAATGTTAAGTTCACAGCCCATTGCAGAAGAGGATTCAACAAGCCCTGGAAACGTGACATTTAATTTGAAAAATCTTAGTGAAGTTTTATGAATGGCAAAACTTTAAATTGAAAATGGTAGCAAGATAGACAGGCGAGACGAATATATACCACGCAATAAAATGAAAATATAATAATATACTTCTTTATATCGTCCGAAGATATTAAAGGGAATAAAATGAAAAATTATATTATATTATATAGGTTTCCCTTATTTCGCCCGAGAAATACAGATACGTGTTACATGCGATAATTTTAAATAAAATAGAAAAAAGGCTTGCAACAGGATTGTGTGTGAATACATATACAGTAGGATGTACCAAAAAAATCATTTTTTAACGCATACCTTCTTAATTTGTTAGAATGATGTTAAAACAATGGTAGGTCAAATTTCAAGTGCTTACGACGACAGGAACCTGTGCCAAGTTGCACCGAAACATCTTACAACTTGTGGTCCTAAGCAAACGTGAGCTTACATGTTGTTCTGGTTGTTATATTGTCAGTGGACGTATTGTTTTGAAATAGGCAGCATGTCAGTGGAATTACACACTCCTAAATGAGGTAGAGTAGGGGGCCCAAATATGAGGTACTTTTTATTAAAGTCACATGTCTCGGAGTTAAAACTACTTTGGAACACCTAATTTTCTTCATTAAATGTATTATTTATCACTCTATCATAGACTGTAGGGAAAAAACGGTTGGTTTAATTATTTTCAAAAAAAAATTTTTTGTTCAAATAAGTAGAATTTATAGTTCGAAAAAGAAGCTCCCAATATGAGACACTACTGGATCCTAATTTGGGATAGCATCTCATATTAAAATGCTATGTAATATATATTGTGAAATTTTATTTTAAAATGTTTAGGAACGACCACTCGACCAACCGCGAGTTTTCCTAGTCTTTTTTGGGGCCGATATTTGGGAAATGTTGCCCTTCGTCCCAATTTAACACTGTTATTGGAGATTTTCATCTCTAACATAACGCTCCAGAGTTCCTTTGGGCACACCGAACATTTTACTTTTCTCGACAAGCCGCAATTGCTTTTTCCATGGCGTCCTTGCTCCAAGTCTTCCTTTTCTTTCCTTTAGACATCTAAATTAATGAAATTGGAGCAGTAGTCTTATATGAGATACTGTCTCATAATAGGATCTTTGTGGTGTCTCATATTAGGATTCCACGTGGGTGAAGATTCAAAATGCTTTTCCCGTAAAAATATAAAAGCTAACTCATTGCAAAACATTGAAAAACAAACTTGGGAAACTTAAAAATACAGCACTTAAAAAGAGAACAATTAAACTAAGACCTTACCTTGCTAAACAAAGAGTTTAAAATCAACAGCAAAATATTCCACAGGGGTGTAAACTGTTTTCGACAGCAATTGAAAGAAAAAGTCGTATGTGGCATTGTTGTTTGGTGCCACTACTTTTTTTAAAACTAACTTCATATTTTAGCGCCAAAAAATTTGAAATAATTCCAAATTAGAGGGAGATTTGCCAGTGTCTCATATTAGGTTACTATCTCATGGGTCCTCTACGCTATAGTTTTAGTCGGAAACGCCAAGCATCAAATAATGGGCTCGAAACTACCCTCTAATAGACAAGTTTTGGCAGTTCTGTTTTACAGTACTCGTGAAGTGCATTTGACTGTCCATATATTGGGAAAAGGAAAATCTTTACCTAGTTGCGTGAAAAAACTTTAAAAAATATAATATACCAAGTTTTGAGGGACTTATAAACAGATGACCAAAAACCGACACGTATTTGAGCAGCACCGACAAGAGTTTGTCAACAATTTTTACAATTTGTTTGACATTGCACATACAGATAAACATAGAATCTTCTTGTAGCATCACAGGGAGGCCCCTTTCTGAGTCCTATTAGATGAAGTGGACAAAAACCTGGCAGGTATGGAGAAAAGAGTGTACGTTAAAGCTATCGACGAAGAAAAACGGTAAACTAAATACTTTTTGACACCGACTTTCTCCAACTTCTATGACACCATCCTACAAAACCGTTACAATGCGATTTGTCTTCTGATTCTAACGAATCCGTACATTTACAAGAAGATTTTGATACAGTCGCTGGAAATACAATGCCCAGAAGAAGTATAATCCACACTAGGAATAATTTCATGAGTACAAAATTAGTAGCAGCACTAGGCAGGTGCCAGTTAAGTATGAGAGATTCAGTTTTTATCCTTGAAACGACTTTTGAGACACTTGAGTGTAATATTGGAAAATTGTTTCCAATAAGTAAATCCTCTATTCAAAGAATTCATAGGGAAAAAAGGAAAAAGCGTGCTGTTACCATAAAAGCTGATTTTCAAAACCAAGTATCAAAGGTAGTGACTGTTTGTTGGGATGTTAAACTACTCTAGAGCTTAAATACTAGAAATTCAAATGAAGAACATCTCCTGATACTAATAACTTACGAATGTAAAGAATAACTTAGTATAATTTTGAGGTCTGAAAGCTCTTCAGGAAGCCAACAAGTTCAGGCTGTTTGGAGTGCGATTATGGACTGGAATCTTGAAGAAGTTCAAACTCTTTATTGTGATACTACTGTCTTTAATACAGGTCGTATGAATAGTGCGTGTGTTCTTCTTGAACAGAAACTTAATAGAGAAATGTTTGTCAAAATCAAGAGCCCGTTTCAGCTGTCTTAGAATCGATGACAGTTTTCTTGGCGAATGTCCTTCCTTATGGTCGAATAAAGTTTCCCTTCAAAAGACCAAAATTTGAAAGGGAAACTTGTGATGAGATATTTTATTAATTTTAAATATTAAATATCAAATTGTGATGAAAATTAAATGATTTTTCGCCAAAAAAGGCTTCTATACTGTGTAGACTTTTTTTACGTGGTTTTGATATTCTGAAATTAATTTATCAACCGTTTGTTGTTTGATATTGTTTCAACTTCTCTTCAAAGCCTTCTACATATTTTCTTGTGGGGAAGGAATTCGAACGTTTCCGTCGAACTCTTCCGTTAAAAGGTAAAACTTCGAAATCAAAACTTTGTTCTAAAAGCTCCGGTATGATTTAGAACTTGAGTCGTTATCTTCTTAAAAGGCGAACCCAGAATAAGACTTATCTGGTCTTTTATTGTTCCCTGCAGTTGATAAGTTTTTTTTAAAATATATAATTATTGTTCTAAAAAGCTTTGGCATAATTCAAAACTACATTTAGGGGCGTTGTCCTATTGAAAAATGATGATATGGGATTCCCTTCGAGATTTTTTTTGTACTCCTGAATAATGTACTGAATGAATAGACTAAAAGTCAAATAGGCAGATAAAGAAAAGGTAGACAAATAAATATATAAATAAAATCAGGATATGCTAGTGAGTGAGTTGGCAAAACAAACTAGGTTAACAAATAAGTAGATAAAATAACATAGGCAAAAAATAAAATATACATGTAAATAAGCAAATGATGTAGAAAAGACAAATAAATTCGTTAATAAACTAAAAATAAATCAATAAATAAGTATTTAGAATGGAAGAAACAGAAAAAATATACAGATAAATAAGTAAATAAAATAAAAGTACAGATTTATGGATTGGTACAAATTGTAGGGATAATTGGACGACTGGGTTACTCCTAAAACCACATGATATAGTGAAATTATGATTATAATAGACGGCAAGACCGTGAGGAAAAAAACTGTAATCTCAACAGGGCTTAATAGAGAAATTCAAACTAAAACTGGTAGGAAGGCAAATAGATGAGAGGGGTAACTACCCAAAAAAATTAATAAATAAAGAAATAAATAAAAGTGCAAAACGAAAATTACTGGTACAAAAAGAAGTAGAAAGCAAAAACAACAAAAAAATTTGGAAGGTGTGTAGTTTTCAGGTGACCAAAAACAACAAAAAGACAACAAAGCAACAATAATAACACTAAGAAAATTAAACCATAATTTTCAGTAGTCCTATTTATAGTTAGGAAACGTGAACGTAGGACATAGTGAACGTTTTGCTGGAGCTTTTGGAAAATTCTATGAGCTAACAAACGTGTACGTTTTATCGCGCCAAATCCAGTTGTGTGGCCCTGTAGTGAGGACTGTATAAATTGGCCCCGTTATCATTCTTAGGAGAACAAGCCCACAGAAAAATTTGGGAGGTTGGTTTAGGAACAAACAAAATTATCAAATAGAAGAGATGATGATTTGAAAGCCCGAACACAGATGGAGCTTTTCTCATTTTTCCAAATCACCCCCTCCTGAGTCGATAAAACGTGCTCATCTTCTATCTTTCTCTCCCAAAAGGTACTTCCAAATATTTCTGTCTCAACTTCTTCCGCTACTTACGTTTTCCAAATCATCCCCTCCACAGTCGATAAAACGTGCTCATCTTCTATCTCTTTTCCTCAGCAGGCACTTCCCAATACTTCTATCTCAATTTCTTCCCCTACTTTGTTGAAATGCCGTTTTCTTAAACCAGGAGTGGGCAGCCTTTTTCGAACGGCGGACCATTTTCAAAAAAAAATTTTTTACGCTAGCTGCACATTTAAAACAACTTTTTTTTTATGCAGGCCACACATTTAAATGTAACAAAAATTTTACAATTCATAAAAGGGGAAAAAGAAAATACAATTCCATTAACATATGTATTATTATAAATATAATTATATTGATGCCTTAGCGGGCCGTATAAAAAGTGGCAAAGATTGCCAACCCCTGTCGTAAACGAAATGAATCCGCATTCTCCTAGCGCAGGCATAACTCTTGTCATCTAACGTCGAGCGAACAAAGCAAAACGAAAACCCAAAATCGGCAATCAGACAAATATATAGATGAAGGAGGTTTTAAGAAATGATAACGAAGAAGACGAGTTTCGGGAAGAAAATTTCGAGAAATAGACGCCAGATAGAGGAACTTGTTCCACTTTTCCATTTCCTCCGATTGGTAAAACCTACAGATGGAGCCGGATGTACCTCTTCGACTCACACTTCAACTCACCTGTAGCTAGTAGCCATTCAAAAACTCGTCTTAATTTCAAAATTTCATTTTATTTCTCTTTTGATTTATTTCCACAACCCCTGTAGAACTTAAGGCTTGGAAAGAAATTGAGGAAGTTCTGGGGACTGTGTACGGTGGCATGAGTATTTGTAAGAATTAATGAAAACATTTCTAAAGAATATGGTTGTGCCTGTATGGGAATCGGAAAACGAACATTTTTAGAATTTTGTTTCCAAACACTGAAATTGTAGTCTTGAAAGTCATTTAAAAAACATCACTATGACTGTTTTACAGACACAAGAAAGGTCTAGGAATTAAAGACAGTAACACACGTTTCAGGTTTAGATGAAAAAGATACAGAAATGAATTTTGAAATGTATAAAAAGAAGATCAAACGCGTAAAATAAAGCTTTGGCTTGGAAGGAAATAATACTGCGGCAGGAGAAACCATAATTCCCTCCTCAGTAATCTTTTTCTTTCATCTTTGAGCTAACACCAATCTCAACCCCCACTTCCATAAAAAAAAAATTAAATTTTTTCTCTACAACGAATCCGAGCCTATAAAAAGTAAATAAATTCAAAAGTCGGCATCCTAATGAAGTATTTCTTTGGATCATCGGAAAAACCTCAAAAACACAAGTGGAAGTAAAAACTTTGAAAGAGTGACCTTGAATCCGTTGAATTTTATCTTCCTTCAGCAAAGCAGAAAAACTATCTGGGGTCTGAAACCCATTTGGACCTACGGGATCCAGTTATGGGGCTCCTCTGCCAACTCCAATTAGAAAATCCTTGGACGTTTTCAGTCCAAAATCCTATGAATTTATGGTTCGTTCCTATTTATACTATCTGCAAGGATCTGGTGGTTCCCATTGAAAAGAAGGAATTTGGCAGATTCTCTCTTAAGTACCCCTCCTGATTAATGGTGTATCCAAATCCTTCTGTGACGAACCACACAACCAACGACACCTCAAAAGATATAAACCACTTGACTCCACAAAACGTATATTACAGCGTCACCTCTCTACTCCTTTCCAACTTTCTTTCCTTTCCTCGCCTCCTACTCTTCATTTTCCTATCTTATTTCTATCTATATATTATTTATAGTAAATAATAAAAGTAATAAAATAAATAATAAAAATTAGTATCGAAATAAAAAAAGTTTCCATTCCTGGAGCTGAAGGAATCTGCAACGATAGCCGGACTCGGAGTCAACCAAAATAAAACTAATTAAATGGTTCAAAGTAGATAAAATACGCATAGAAAAGAACCACCGGTGATGTCTCTTGAAGTGTCGTTGTTCGTAAGACCATAGCCAGAAAATGAGAGTTTTTGCCGAACAATCAAAAAACGGTTAAAACTAAAATGGTCCAAAGACGACCTAATCGAACAATCCAAATAAATTTCCAATAACTTTATAACTCACCTCACGTTAAATGAAGTAAAGTTTGGACTTTTAAAAATCTTCAACTGACTAATTTAAATATTTATTGAACGAAATTAAAAATTAAAACATTCATTAGATAACTAATGTAAAAATTTAATCAAGTATCTATAATATTTAATTTAAACGTTAAAAATTTGTGACACTAACAACTACATTACAATATGTACAAAATTGAAATGTTTGAGTATTGGACTGATATGATTGACAAGATCAAAGTAGGTACATTCCTGAAAAAAAGTTTTAACTCGGAAAACAGGAATACCAAAAATTTTTCCTCGAATAGGGAGTATATTCATTGAACTGAATGTTTGATTAAGTTTTACACAAGTTTCAAATCAAACGTATTTTCTTCAAAAATCCTTTGCATCATTTTCATTGTGAGCCGTTAGTTCCTTTGACTAAGGTTCGTCATTTAAGTAAAAGAATAAGCGCAGAAAAAGTAATTTGGTTTTTCAAATATTTTGGACACCCCTGAAAAAATATTCTAAGATACAAGAAGTGTGCGATCTTAACCGGATGAAACATGTCGCCATTCTCAAGTAACAATTGTAAATCTGTCAACTTTTTTCAGGGCAGGGTGGGACAGGACACTATCGGTGAATTCAAAATTTATTTTCCATTTCCCGAAAATGTGTCCATATGAGACAACACTAAAATTTAAAATTTTACTCATTAAATTCTATAACTCTAAATGCACAACAACCAAAAACATTTAAAATTTTTAAAACTATTAAGTGAGTCTACCCACTAAATCTTAAAACTCTAAACTCACAGTAACTATAAACCAGTGATTCTCAACCTCCGTGCAGTGGCAATTTACTGCTCCGCCAAATTTTCCATGCATTCAGTAAAATAGCGGAGGAAACTTTTGGAGAATTTATTTTGCTGCCTGGATATGTACTGAGAAGAATACAGAAAGCAGAACTTTTATAAATAAATTTTAATAAAATAAAAATACCGTGTTATAGGGATAACAGTTAATTAACTATGTTCTTTTAATTTATCTGGTTGTTGGTGTGCCGCCAAGTTTTTAAAACCATCAAAAGTGTACGGTGACAAAAAAAATGTTGGGAATCACTGCTGCAAATTAAACTTATTCAAATTATTGATATTAAGTGAGCTTATTCATTAAATCTTAAAACTATAAACTCACGGTACTATAAGCTCACAGTACTATAAACTCTAAACATTTAAAATCTTATAAAAAGTATTAATAGACAAACAAATTAAGGGAGAAACCAGCACCAAATCACATATAATATGTACGCATAATCAACAACTTCACAGTTTCCTGGGACCAACCGCGTAAAAAAAGTTTTCTTGGCGGAATCATAACCCATATTTGACTGAAAACGCTGAAACCCTGAATTTTCGAATAAAACCGTTTGATGTTAACATTTAATAATCATCTCTCTGAGAGGAGACAGGAGAGAAAATTATCTGTGATTTGTATGGCATAATTTCGATAATGACCTTGAAACACTTAGCTACGAAATAGGTTGTTCCCTAAAATTTTCCATCCAAAATTTTCCTTAAAATACACAACCGATATGAAACCAAGCTCTGTAAGTATCACCCTTCGTTTCATTTCTTATATTAAAAAACACACAAAAATAATTATTGACTAATAAATATGATAACACACAAAACAGACAATAAATGATAATGGAAACTATTACATATATACTCTATAATTACTCTGTAATCATCCGTTTTCATTTTTCTTAGACGACTATTATACTTATTGGATTTGATCATCTTTTACGATGATTTGACATTAATTTTGTTCGTCTAACTTATTTCTAGTCTACAGCTGATTTAAATCTGGCCTCTAAGATTTCATAAGAATTATTAGGAAAACTTCACAATAAATTTCTAACACTAAATTCAAATTGTTCTTATATGTCCAAACCCCAAATAGCTTGCCATCATTTCTCTTAGACAATCACACTTTTTAATTTTTTTTTATTTATTTATCACAACCGTCACCATGTTGATTACCATAAATTTTCAATTTTGGGCATTTTATCTTTCGCGAAAATATTTCACGAAGCGGTGGAGACCTTTATTTTCATCGACCTCCACCTCTTTAAGCCACCCTCATTCAATCCCAAAAGCTTTAGTTAGTAAAACGAGATCTCGTTTTTCAACAGCTTCTTCCAAATCTACCCTCCCCAGCAACCTGACCGTCGTCTCTATCGACGACCATATGCTCTCGGTCAACCGTCCAGTTAATCCCCTTGAGGACTCAGCCTGTAGGGTTAAAGCCTTTAGGAAGTTTTTCATGGCTTCATCCTGATTTCCAACTCTACTGAAGGTAAGGCCCAAATTGTATAGAGCTCTAACGTAACCCGGTCTGACATTCAGCGCAGTTTGGAAAGCTGTGAAGGATTCAGGATACCTCTCATTATTTAACTGAGCTTCTCCCAAACTGTTCCATATAATCTCGTCGCATGACTCGGCCGATGCGGCTGCTTCAAAACAATCTGCTGATTTTATATGGTCATCTACCGCACTGTACAATAACCCAAGGACATACTGAACATCGGCGTCTATCGTCCCAAACGGAATTTTGTTAGCTGCCCGTATAAGCAAATTTTCAAGCTTCTTGTGAAAATCCATATTTATGGGTGAAGATACGTCGTACATGTCTTCTGGCGGCGAGATATCTACCAGTTTAGAATATGATGGGTTTTGAGATAACCAATCCCAGATCGTGATTATAGCTAAATTTCTATAACCTTCATGCAAGTAGCTGACCGTCAGATATATCAAAGCATTCAGATTATCGGGTTCGTATTTCAAGAATTCTTTCAAAGCAATGATGGCGAGAACGTCTTGTTCGTTGGCCGCTTGGCTTATGCCCAAAGCCAACCAAGCTACAGCGTTCTCTACAAGAGATGCTGGCAGTATTCTGATAATGGCTGCTTCTAAACACAAAGCAGAAGCTTTGACATTGCCAGTGCATAAATTCGCTATTCCTTCATTAAACGGATCTTTCAACTCTTGCATTGGATTGCGTTGCTCGAAACTGTATTCATCGAAAATACTCAAAGGCTTCTTATCCTTTCCTTCTCCTACTGCTGTAGAGGGGTGCTGTGCTCCTACGGTGTGTGCTAGTGCTGAAAATTTCGATATGTCTTTTTTCGATTTTTTCAATAAATTCTAATGTTTTTTTTTTTTTGTTCTGCCGCCATTGTTGGAGCATCTCGTTTTCCGTGAGGCTGAGTTGGACTCTTTTTCTTGGAAGCCTGCAGACAAATAAATTTCCACAATGCCAAGTCTAGGTCAACTGCCTCTGTCTCATCAAGTATTGATTCTAGTTCTAAAAGACTGGATTTATCGAGTATTTCCAAACTTGGATTTGCTTCCCTTGCACCATCTTCTGATGATGGATCTCCAAGATTATATTTGGAGGTTTGGGGCGTAGAATGGGCCCCATCTTTCTCATCATTTTTCTTCTTATCGATTTTATCTTTCGAGGAGGCAGAAGCTCCCTCTTTGGAAAGTTCTTTATTGGCACCCACAGAGGCAGGCAAATCCCAGGGGCCTTTGAGATCTTCAAGAGTACACTGAACTGGTTTGAAATCTGGAGAGAAAGGAAGTGAATTGACGATTCGAGTACGAGGTGATGAAGCCTCAACAGAAACGGGAGGTGGTAAAGTCGGGTAAGAAGGATAAATTGTATGAGAAACTGGATTCTGACGAAAATAATGGTCGAGAGGAAATGCTGGGGATGGGTGAGGAATCCAGTGCACACAGTGGGAGTGAGGCGACCCTAGCACACTGGCTGCCACTGGTACTGCATGCCTGCGTACAACAGCACCAGGAGGCTGTCCTTGTTGATTACCCATATTTCCTTCCATACTTCTGACTTCTTCAAACAGAACATCAGATCTGAATGTCTGAAAATTCTGACCATAAGATTCATCCAAGAATTCCCTCACAAACTGCAAAGCATCAGGCCTTGGTGGCTGAGAAACTCCTCTGGTATCAGCTTCATTTAGAAAAAACTGTTGACCCAATCTGGAAAATGGGCTTTGATTCTCACAGTTACTATTAGAGGAACCTTGAAAAGACATTTTGGTCAAATTCTAAAGATCGCGCAATTACCAGACAAGCAGAAAAACCAAAATTTTTTGTTTAGGCGCCCACAAATGTAATAGTAAGTTTCTATTTAACCGACTCCATTTCCTGTCAGTTAAATTTTTATATTATACTTAAAACACTAAGAAAAGACCAAATTACTGCCAAAATCCACCAAACCACCATTTTCCCAAGGTCGACGAAGTAGATGGCGAAATTCTTTTCTTCTTTCTTCTTTCTTCCTCTTCTTTGTTCTCTCTAAGAACTAATATGATGTTTTCTAGCAGAATTTGTAGTAAATTACTGAATGAGAGAAAAAAAAGGATAAGTTTAAAAGTTATTGCAACGACGAAAACAATTCCAAGAGACACTCACAAAAATTGTTTATTATCAATATATTCACACTAACAAAATTATCTAAATTTTATTTTATTGACTTTCCCTAATCCTCACCTGTTTTGATTATGCTGAAACCTGATACCATCAGAATTACAGGGAAATGCTGTCACCTGTTTCCTCTTCTTCTCCTTTACACTCACTTCTCTATCCTCTCTTTGAGTGTTATTGAGAACTTACGGAAGTTGAAATCAATTACTGAATCAGAAGAAAAAAATTTTTTTTGAATTTACCACTACCAGGATAAATAACCCGAAAAAATTATCAAAAAGAACATCCAACAATACACACACTAAACGTTCACATTTTCAAAATAACTATCAAGATAAATCCAAATTATCATCTGAAAAAATTTTCATAGAACTTACACACCTGTACTTTGCAAGTGATCTTGAGGTACCGGGCAAAATGTCAGCCTCTCTGCAAGAGATCCCAGCTTCCAAATCCTAAAAAATCATTTCAGGATCACGGCATAAATAAACGATATGATCGGCATATAAATGATTTATAAACTGCTTACTTATTCATTTACTTACTTTGTTTTTTATTTAAGATCAAAGTTTCCACCCAAAACTCACAAATTTCCTCAAAAATCACAAAGACAAATAAAAGTGAACTTCACACAAGGTATTCACGAAAGCTTTTAAGAAATTTAAATCGATAAAAGATGAAGGTTCGCCTAGTGGCTGTTGTTTGAATTATTCTTTGCCTTTCCTCTCCACCTGCCTCACGTATTCCCTTTCTCCTACTTTTCCATCATAAAATGTTTCCGTTCCATAAGAGATGCCCATCTGGTGAGAAAGTAAAGAACCACCCAGGGGCTGCAAATGGCCTACGGGAGAGGACAAACATTATTTATTTAATTGTACATTTCATGCAATAGATCCATCCAATAATATATGTCAAGATGAATTCTTAAATAAACGAAAGGATAAATTAATAAATATTTTGTAAAAAGTTTGTGTGCTATTTATAATCCTCACAGATTTTAATATAAAATTTAATGTGAACAGCGAAGCAAGTTTTCAAAAAATTCTTAATTAAAAAAATCAAAGAAAACATTAGTCATTGTCAGTTTGAGTATATATATACATTAGGGTGTCCCAAAAAAATAAAAATTTTATTTAAAACGCATACCCTCTTAATTTTTACAATGATGTTAAACAATCGTAGGTGAAATTTCAAATATTTAGGACGACAGGAACAAGTGCCGACTTTCATTGAAACCTACTACTACTTAAGGGCTTAAGCGAACGTAAGCTTCATATTGGTCTAAATTATATTGTTAGTAGACGTTCTTTTGATTTTCGAATATCTAAATTCGACAGTAGTTTAATACCCAGCAAACAGCCACTAGATTTGGTACTTGGGCTTGAAAATCAGCTTTTATGGCGTCAACAGAGCGATCTTAAGGTTTTCCCCACGAATTCTTTTAATTTAGGACTTGCTTATTGAAAATTCGTCAGTATTATGTCCAAGTGCATCAATAGTTGCATTAAAACTGAATCCTGTCTAGTTCTGCTACTATTTTGGAGTCATGAAATCCTTCCTCTCTGGGTTTTAATAGTTCTGGACAGTGTATCCCAGCCACTATACCTATGCAAATCCTCTTGTAAATCTACGTTTGGTTTGAGACAGAAGACGAACCGCTTTGTGACGGTTTGGAGGATGTGTCATGAGTTGATGCAAAAATATTTAGCTTTTTGTTTTTCCTCGATAGCTTTGACGCGCACTTTTACTCTTTATCAGTCAACTTTTGTCCACTCCAGCTAAATGACCAGGTCGACAGGGCTCTCTCCGACGCTGCAAGGTGATTTTATCTTTATATACTTTTATTATTATTATTATTATTAAAGTTATTAAAGTTTACTCCTATTTTACCCGTAGGGTATTAGGGGGCAATACAATAAATACAAGAAATACAATAAATAAATAAATAATGTTCAAAGATCACTCATACAACATAAAGCTCCTAAGTCTGAGTGCTTGCACCACAAATAAATGGATTTTTTTGATTTTCCCGGCCAGAGTTTCCTTCGAGAAGCGAGAAAATTGTGTAGTGGCGTGGCTTTTTCCTTCATGTAAGCTTGGAGTGTGATGCTGCAGGGCGTAAGCGGGACACTGGAAGAGAAGTGTGCTGCAGTCTCATGAACATGGAGATTACACTTCACAGATTCTTGTAGTGTCCCATTTGTAAAAAGCATTTATTGATTGAAGCGTATAGGTATGTGCAATACCAAACAAATTATCTAAATTGGTGACAAACTCTTATCGACGCTGTTCAAATCCGTGTTGTGTTTTTTGAGCATGCTTCTATACGCTCCCCCTAACTTGGTACATATTTTTGACTTTTCCACACTACTAGGTAAAATTAGTCGCTATGTGCGCCCCAATAGATAATGCATTCATGAATAGCAAAGTTTGGGCCTTCATTGACAGTTAAATACACTTCATGAGTACTGTAAAGAAGGGTACTGCCAAAACTTTTGCCAATTAGAGGGTAGTTTCTAGCTCATAATTTGATATTTGGCGTCTCCGACTAAAATATACTTTGTGTAGAACTGCGTAACTACACTGACATGCTGACTATTCAAAAACAAGCGTCTACTATAACAACAACCAGACCAATATGAAGCTTACGTTCGCTTAAGTTAAGTAGTAGTATGTTTCAATGAAAGTCGGCACTTGTTCCTGTCGTCCTAAATACTTGAAATTTCACCTGCGATTGTTTTAACATCATTGTAAAAAATTAAGAGGCTATGCGTCTTTAAATTAAAATTTTTGATTTTTTGGGGACACCCTAATATACATATATGATAACATTTTATTATTTATAATATTATATATAATTATTAAAGTAAACAAACCTTTTTTCCAAAGTAATCAACATCTAAATCAGGGTCCGAAAATTGAAAGGCATCTTAAATAGATCATATATATCATATATGAGTATAAAAATTATTAACAATAAATATAGAAAAAAAATTACTTCTTATTGACATGCTATAATAATAATAATGTAAGAGAATAAAAAAATAAAAATTCTAAGGAAGACCAAGAAAATACTATTCAAATTGTAAAACTATTTGTAAACGCCACGGTTAACGTTTCACGTTAGAGTGTGCGGCTTCGACCATTAGCCTACACTTCAACGGATCGGGAGGCAATGAGCCACTCGCTCGAACTTTTGCCGCGAAATGGAAACTCGCAACTCGCGGTTCTATAACACTATTAATAAAACTATAGTTATATAGGTGCTTTGGTGGGCGGCAAAAAAGATGGTCGCAGAACCATTTTATAAAAACGAACGATTTTCTACTATCACTAAAGAAAAAGCTCGAGAATCTCTCGTGAAACGAGATTTCGTCTCTTCTACTTCCGAAAGCCAGGTCCGTAGATAAACCATCTCTCAAGAACCGAAGAATTTTCTACACTCACTGGAGAAAAAGCTCGAGAATCTCTCCCGCACTTATAACTCTTCTCATCTACTTAAGCTAATGCAAATCGAACCATCTCTCCAGAAAAAGCGATTTTCTACCCTCACTGGAGAAAAAGCTCGAGAATCCTTCGCGCAGTTACATTTCTTCTCATC
>JADMLL010000051.1:0-99884 GCA_016920875.1 Columbicola columbae
TTTTCTCCAGTCCAATTGGAAAACCAATACCTTCTCATACACTGGGTACTCCAGTCATATTTTCTTTTCTTGTCTGGAAAAAGTGGAATCTTCATGGAAAAATTTTCTCCAGTCCAATTGAAAAACCAATACCTTGTCATACACTGGGTACTCCACCTCAAAATTTTCCTTTTCTTGTCTGGAAAAAGTAAGAATCTTCATGGAAAAAAATTTTTCTCCAGTCCAAATTGGAAAACCAATACCTTGTCATACACTGGGTACTCCAGTCTCATGAAATTTCGTGATTCTTGTCTGGAAAAAGTGCAAATCTTCATGGAAAAAATTTTTCTCAAATTGAAAACCAATACCTTCTCATACACTGGGTACTCTCATGAAATTTTTCCTTTTTTGTCTGGAAAAAGTGGAATCTTCATGAAAAATTTTCTCCAGTCCAAATTGGAAAACCAATACCTTGTCATACACTGGGTACTCCAGCCTCATGAAATTTTCCTTTTCTTGTCTGGAAAAAGTAGGAATCTTCATGGAAAAATTTTTCTCCAGTCCAAATTGGAAAACCAATACCTTGTCATACACTGGGTACTCCAGCCTCATGAAATTTCTTGATTCTTGTCTGGAAAAAGTGCAAATCTTCATGGAAAAATTTTTCCAGTCAAATTGGAAACCAATACCTTGTCATACACTGGGTACTCCAGCCTCATGAAATTTCTTTTCTTGTCTGGAAAAAGTGCAAATCTTCATGGAAAAAATTTTTCTCCAGTCCAAATTAAAACACCTTGTCATACACTGGGTACTCCAGCCTCATGAAAACTTTTCTTGTCTGGAAAAGGTAGGAATCTTCATGGAAAAATTTTCCAGTCCAAATTGGAAACCAATACCTTGTCATACACTGGGTACTCCAGCCTCATGAAATTTTCTTTTCTTGTCTGGAAAAGGTAGGAATCTTCATGGAAAAAATTTTTCTCCAGTCCAAATTGAAAACCAATACCTTCTCATACACTGGGTACTCCAGCCTCATGAAATTTTTCCTTTTCTTGTCTGGAAAAAGTAGGAATCTTCATGGAAAAATTTTTCTCCAGTCCAAATTGGAAAACTAATACCTTGTCATACACTGGGTACTCCAGCCTCATGAAATTCTTTTTCTTGTCTGGAAAAAGTGCAAATCTTCATGGAAAAAATTTTTCTCCAGTCCAAATTGGAAAACCAATACCTTGTCATACACTGGGTACTCACCCTCATGAAATTTTTCCTTTTCTTGTCTGGAAAAATAGGAATCTTCATGGAAAAATTTTTCTCCAGTCAAATTAAAACCAATACCTTGTCATACACTGGGTACTCCAGCCTCATGAAATTTTTCTTTTTCTTGTCTGGAAAAGGAAATCTTCATGGAAAAATTTTCTCCAGTCCAAATTGAAAATACCTTTTCATACACTGGGTACTCCAGCCTCATGAATTTTTCTTTTTGTCTGGAAAAAGTAGGAATCTTCATGGAAAAAATTTTTCTCCAGTCAAACTTAGAAAACCAATACCTTCTTCACACACTGGGTACTCCACCTCATGAAATTTTCCTTTTCTTGTCTGGAAAAAGTAGGAATCTTCATGGAAAAAAATTTTTCTCCAGTCCAAATTGGAAAACCAATACCTTCTCATACACTGGGTACTCCAGCCTCATGATTTTTCTTTTTCTTGTCTGGAAAAGTAGGAATCTTCATGGAAAAATTTTCTCCAGTCAAATTGGAAAACCAATACCTTCTCATCACACTGGGTACTCCAGTCTCATGAAATTTCTTGATTCTTGTGTGGAAAAAGTAGAAATCTTCATGGAAAAATTTTCTCAAAATTGGAAAACCAATACCTTCTCATACACTGGGTACTCCAGCCTCATGAAATTTTCTTTTCTTGTCTGGAAAAAGTAGGAATCTGGAAAAATTTTTCTCCAGTCCAAATTGAAAACCAATACCTTATCATACTGGGTACTCAGCCTCATGAAATTCTTTTTCTTGTCTGGAAAAAGTGCAATCTTCATGGAAAAATTTTCTCCAGTCAAATTGGAAAACCAATACCTTCTCATACACTGGTACTCAGCCTCATGAAATTTTTCTTTTCTTGTCTGGAAAAGGTGGAATCTTCATGGAAAAAATTTTTCTCCAGTCCAAATTGGAAAACCAATACCTGTCATACACTGGGTACTCCAGCCTCATGAAATTTTTCTTTTTCTTGTCTGGAAAAGTAGGAATCTTCATGGAAAAAATTTTTCTCCAGTCCAAATTGGAAAACCAATACCTTCTCATACACTGGGTACTCCAGCCTCATGAAATTTCTTGCTTCTTCTCTGGAAAAAGTAGGAATCTTCATGGAAAAAATTTTTCTCCAGTCAAACTTTGAAAAGCAATACCTTGTCATACACTGGGTACTCCAGCCTCATGAAATTTTTTTTCTTGTGAAAAAGTGGAATCTTCATGGAAAAATTTTTCTCAGTCAAATTGGAAAACCAATACCTTGTCATACACTGGGTACTCAGCCTCATGAAATTTGATTCTCTTCTGGAAAAAGTAGGAATCTTCATGGAAAAATTTTTCTCAGTCAAATTAAAACCAATACCTTGTCATACACTGGGTACTCAGCCTCATGAAATTTCTTTTTCTTGTCTGGAAAAAGTGGAATCTTCATGGAAAAATTTTCTCCAGTCCAAATGGAAAACCAATACCTTCTCATACACTGGGTACTCCAGCCTCATGAAATTTTTCCTTTTCTTGTCTGGAAAAAGTAAAAATCTTCATGGAAAAAAATTTTACTCCAGTCCAAATTGAAAACCAATACCTTGTCATACACTGGGTACTCCAGTCTCATGAAATTTCTTGATTCTTGTCTGGAAAAGGGTAGAAATCTTCATGGAAAAAATTTTTCTCCAGTCCAAGTTGGAAAACCAATACCTTGTCATACACTGGGTACTCCAGCCTCATGAAATTTCTTTCTTGTCTGGAAAAAGTGGAATCTTCATGGAAAAATTTTCTCCAGTCGGAAAACCAATACCTTCTCATACACTGGGTACTCCAGCCTCATGAAATTTTCCTTTTCTTGTCTGGAAAATAGAATCTTCATGGAAAAATTTTCTCCAGTCAAATTGGAAAATACCTTCTCACACTGGGTACTCCAGCCTCATGAAATTTTTGATTCTCTTCTGGAAAAAGTAAAATCTTCATGGAAAAAATTTTTCTCCAGTCCAAATTGGAAAACCAATACCTTCTCATACACTGGGTACTCTAGTCTCATGAAATTTTTGATTCTTTCTGGAGGAAAGTAGAATCTTCATGGAAAAATTTTTCTTCCAGTCAACCAATACCTTGTCATACACTGGGTACTCCAGTCTCATGAAATTTCTTGCTTCTTGTCTGGAAAAAGTAGTAATCTTCATGGAAAAATTTTCTCCAGTCAAATTGGAAAACCAATACCTTCTCTCACTACTGGGTACTCCAGCTCATGAAATTTCTTTTCTTGTCTGGAAAAAGTGAGAATCTTCATGGAAAAATTTTCTCAGTCCAAATTGGAAAACCAATACCTTCATACACTGGGTACTCAGCCTCATGAAATAAATTTTTCTTGTCTGGAAAAGTAGGAATCTTCATGGAAAAATTTTCTCCAGTCAAATTAAAAATACCTTGTCATACACTGGGTACTCCAGCCTCAAAATTTCTTTTCTTGTCTGGAAAAAGTGGAATCTTCATGGAAAAAATTTTTCTCCAGTCAAATTAAAAATACCTTCTCATTATGGGTACTCCAGCCTCATGAAATTTTTCCTTTTCTTGTCTGGAAAAAGTAGGAATCTTCATGGAAAAATTTTTCTCCAGTCCAAATTGGAAAACCAATACCTTCTCATACACTGGGTACTCACCCTCATGAAATTTTCCGCTTCTTGTCTTGAAAAGGGAAGAAATTCTTCATGGAAAAATTTTCTCCAGTCCAAACCAATACCTTCTCATACACTGTGGGTACTCCAGCCTCATGAAATTTTCTTTCTCTTCTGGAAAAGTAAATCTTCATGGAAAAATTTTTCAGTCAAATTGGAAAACCAATACCTTGTCATACACTGGGTACTCCAGCCTCATGAAATTTCTTGATTCTTGTCTGGAAAAAGTGAAAATCTTCATGGAAAAATTTTCTCCAGTCCAAATTGGAAAACCAATACCTTCTCATACACTGGGTACTCCAGCCTCATGAAATTTCTTGTTCTCTTCTGGAAAAAGTAGGAATCTTCATGGAAAAAATTTTTCTCCAGTCAAACTTTGAAAACCAATACCTTCTCATACACTGGGTACTCCAGCCTCATGAAATTTTTCTTTTCTTGTCTGGAAAAAGTAGAATCTTCATGGAAAAAATTTTTCTCCAGTCCAAATTGGAAAACCAATACCTTGTCATACACTGGGTACTCAGCCTCATGAAATTTCTTTTTTGTGGAAAAAGTGAAATCTTCATGGAAAAATTTTTCAGTCCAAATTGGAAAACCAATACCTTGTCATACACTGGGTACTCCAGCCTCATGAAATTTTCCTTTCTTGTCTGGAAAAAGTAGAATCTTCATGGAAAAAATTTTTCTCCAGTCCAAATTGGAAAACCAATACCTTCTCATACACTGGGTACTCCAGCCTCATGAAATTTTTCTTTTTTCTCTGGAAAAAGTAGAATCTTCATGGAAAAATTTTCTCCAGTCCAATTGGAAAACCAATACCTTGTCATACACTGGGTATCATGAAATTTTTCCTTTTTGTCTGTCTGGAAAAAGTAGGAATCTTCATGGAAAAATTTTCTCCAGTCAAATTGGAAAACCAATACCTTGTCATACACTGGGTACTCCAGCCTCATGAAATTTTCCTTTTCTTGTCTGGAAAAAGGAATCTTCATGGAAAAATTTTTCTCCAGTCCATTGGAAAACCAATACCTTGTCATACACTGGGTACTCCTCATGAAATTTTCTTTTTCTTGTCTGGAAAAAGTAGAATCTTCATGGAAAAATTTTCTCCAGTCCAAATTGGAAAACCAATACCTTCTCATACACTGGGTACCAGCCTCATGAAATTTCTTTTTCTTGTCTGGAAAAAGTGAAAATCTTCATGGAAAAATTTTCTCAGTCCAAATGGAAAACCAATACCTTCTCATACACTGGGTACTCCAGCCTCATGAAATTTTCTTTCTTTTCTGGAAAAAGTAGGAATCTTCATGGAAAAAATTTTTCTCCAGTCAAATTGGAAAACCAATACCTTGTCATACACTGGGTACTCCAGCCTCATGAAATTTCTTGATTCTTGTCTGGAAAAAGTATCTTCATGGAAAAAATTTTTCTCCAGTCCAAATTGGAAAACCAATACCTTGTCATACACTGGGTACTCCAGCCTCATGAAATTTTCTTTCCTGGAAAAAGTAGGAATCTTCATGGAAAAATTTTCTCCAGTCAAATTGGAAAACCAATACCTTCTCATACACTGGGCCTCAGCCTCATTTTTCTTTTTCTTGTCTGGAAAAAGTAGGAATCTTCATGGAAAAATTTTTCTCAGTCCAAATTGGAAAACCAATACCTTCTCATACACTGGGTACTCCAGTCTCATGAAATTTTTGATTCTTTCTCTGGAAAAAGTAGGAATCTTCATGGAAAAATTTTCTCCAGTCAAATTGAAAACCAATACCTTGTCATACACTGGGTACTCAGCCTCATGAAATTTTTTGTTTTCTTGTCTGGAAAAAGTGCAAATCTTCATGGAAAAAATTTTTCTCCAGTCCAAATTGGAAAACCAATACCTTGTCATACACTGGGTACTCCAGCCTCATGAAATTTTTGCTTCTCTTCTGGAAAAGTAAAATCTTCATGGAAAAATTTTTCTCCAGTCAAATTGGAAAACAATACCTTGTCATACACTGGGTACTCCAGTCTCATGAAATTTCATGATTCTTGTCTGGAAAAAGTAGGAATCTTCATGGAAAAATTTTCTCCAGTCCAAATTGGAAAAGCAATACCTTGTCATACTGGGTACTCCAGCCTCATGAAATTTCTTTTCTTGTCTGGAAAAAGTGAAATCTTCATGGAAAAATTTTCTCAGTCAAATTGAAAACCAATACCTTGTCATACACGGTACTCAGCCTCATGAAATTTTCTTTTCTTGTCTGGAAAAAGTGGAATCTTCATGGAAAAATTTTTCTCCAGTCAAATTGGAAAACCAATACCTTTCATACACTGGGTACTCCAGCCTCATGAAATTTTCCTTTTTGTCTGGAAAAAGTATCTTCATGGAAAAAATTTTTCTCCAGTCCAAATTGGAAAACCAATACCTTCTCATACACTGGGTACTCCAGCCTCATGAAATTTTTCTTTTTCTCTTCTGGAAGAGGTAGGAATCTTCATGGAAAAATTTTTCTCCAGTCAAATTAGAAAACCAATACCTTGTCATACACTGGGTACTCCAGCCTCATGAAATTTCTTGATTCTTGTGGAAAAAGTGGAATCTTCATGGAAAAATTTTTCTCCAGTCCAAATTGAAAAACCAATACCTTCTCATACACTGGGTACTCCAGCCTCATGAAATTTTTCCTTTTCTTGTCTGGAAAAGTGCAAATCTTCATGGAAAAATTTTCTCAGTCAAATTGGAAAATATTCTCATTACTGGGTACTCACTCCATCTCAAATTTTCTTTTCTCCTGGAAAAAGTAGAATCTTCATGGAAAAAATTTTTCTCCAGTCCAAATTGGAAAACCAATACCTTGTCATACACTGGGTACTCCAGCCTCATGAAATTTTTCTTTTTCTTGTCTGGAAAAAGTAGGAATCTTCATGGAAAAAATTTTTCTCCAGTCAAACTTTGAAAAGCAATACCTTGTCATACACTGGGGACTCCAGCCTCATGAAATTTTCCTTTCTTGTCTGGAAAAAGAGGAATCTTCATGGAAAAAAATTTTTCTCCAGTCCAAATTAGAAAAGAAATACCTTGTCATACACTGGGTACTCCACCTCATTTTCTTTTCTTGTCTGGAAAAAGTAGGAATCTTCATGGAAAAAATTTTTCTCCAGTCCAAATTGGAAAACCAATACCTTCTCATACACTGGGTACTCCAGCCTCATGAAATTTTTCCTTTTCTTTGTCTGGAAAAGTGAAATCTTCATGGAAAAAATTTTTCTCCAGTCAAATTGAAAAAATACCTTGTCATACACTGGGTACTCCAGCCTCATGAAATTTTTCTTTTCTTCTGGAAAAAGTAGGAATCTTCATGGAAAAATTTTCTCAGTCCAAATTGGAAAACCAATACCTTGTCATACACTGGGTACTCAGCCTCATGAAATTTTCCTTTTCTTGTCTGGAAAAAGTAGGATCTTCATGGAAAAAATTTTTCTCCAGTCCAAATTGGAAAACCAATACCTTGTCATACACTGGGTACTCCAGCCTCATGAAATTTCCTTTTCTTGTCTGGAAAAAGTGCAAATCTTCATGGAAAAAATTTTTCTCCAGTCAAATTAGAAAACCAATACCTTGTCATACACTGCTCAGCCTCATGAAATTTTTCCTTTCTTGTCTGGAAAAAGTAGGAATCTTCATGGAAAAAAATTTTTCTCCAGTCAAATTGGAAAAAATACCTTGTCATACACTGGGTACTCCAGCCTCATGAAATTTTTCTTTTTCTTGTCTGGAAAAGTAGGAATCTTCATGGAAAAATTTTCTCCAGTCCAAGGAAAACCAATACCTTTCTCATACACTGGGTACTCAGCCTCATGAAATTTTCCTTTTTGTCTCTGGAAAAAGTAGAATCTTCATGGAAAAATTTTCAGTCAAATTGGAAAACCAATACCTTGTCATACACTGGGTACTCAGCCTCATGAAATTTTTCCTTTTCTTGTCTGGAAAAAGTAGGAATCTTCATGGAAAAAATTTTTCTCCAGTCCAAATTGTAAAACCAATACCTTGTCATACACTGGGTACTCCAGCCTCATGAAATTTTTCTTTTTCTTGTCTGGAAAAGGTAGGAATCTTCAATTTTTCTCCAGTCCAAATTGGAAAACCAATACCTTCTCATACTCCAGCCTCATGAAATTTCTTTTCTTGTCTGGAAAAAGTAGAAATCTTCATGAAAACTCCAGTCAAATTGGAAAACCAATACCTTGTCATACACTGGGTACTCCAGCCTCATGAAATTTCTTGCTTCTTGTCTGGAAAAAGTAGAATCTTCATGGAAAAATTTTCTCCAGTCCAAATTGGAAAACCAATACCTTGTCATACTGGGTACTCCAGCCTCATGAAATTTCTTTTCTTGTGGAAAAAGTGGAATCTTCATGGAAAAATTTTCTCCAGTCCAAATTGGAAAACCACCTTCTCATACACTGGGTACTCAGCCTCATGAATTTTCTTTTCTCTGGAAAAAGTAGGAATCTTCATGGAAAAATTTTCTCCAGTCAAATTGAAAAGCAATACCTTGTCATACACTGGGTACTCCAGCCTCATGAAATTTTTCTTTTCTTGTCTGGAAAAGGGTAGAAATCTTCATGGAAAAAATTTTTCTCCAGTCCAAATTGGAAAACCAATACCTTCTCATACTGGTACTCCACCTCATGAAACTTTTTGTCTGGAAAAAGTAGGAATCTTCATGGAAAAATTTTAGTCCAAATTGGAAAACCAATACCTTGTCATACACTGGTACTCAGCCTCATGAAATTTCTTTTCTTGTCTGGAAAAAGTGAAATCTTCATGGAAAAATTTTCTCCAGTCAAATTGGAAACCAATACCTTGTCATACACTGGGTACTCCACCTCATGAAATTTTCCTTTTCTTGTCTGGAAAAAGTAGGAATCTTCATGGAAAAATTTTCTCCAGTCCAAATTGGAAAACCACCTTGTCATACACTGGGTACTCCAGCCTCATGAAATTTTTCTTCCTGGAAAAAGTGGAATCTTCATGGAAAAATTTTCTCCAGTCCAAATTGAAAACCAATACCTTGTCATACACTGGGTACTCCAGCCTCATGAAATTTTCCTTTTTGTCTGGAAAAGTAGGAATCTTCATGGAAAAATTTTCTCCAGTCAAATTGAAAAACCAATACCTTGTCATACTGGGTACTCCACCTCATGAAATTTCCTTTTCTTGTCTGGAAAAGTAGGAATCTTCATGGAAAAATTTTCTCCAGTCAAATTGAAAACCAATACCTTGTCATACACTGGGTACTCCAGCCTCATGAAATTTTTCTTTTCTTGTCTGGAAAAATAGGAATCTTCATGGAAAAATTTTCTCCAGTCAAATTGGAAAACCAATACCTTGTCATACACTGGGTACTCAGCCTCATGAAATTTTTGATTCTTGTCTGGAAAAAGAGAAATCTTCATGGAAAAATTTTCTCCAGTCCAAATTGGAAAACCAATACCTTCTCATGGGTACTCCAGCCTCATGAAATTTTCTTTCTTGTCTGGAAAAAGTAGGAATCTTCATGGAAAAATTTTCTCAGTCAAATTGAAAACCAATACCTTGTCATACACTGGGTACTCCAGCCTCATGAAATTTCTTTTTCTTGTCTGGAAAAAGTAGAATCTTCATGGAAAAATTTTCTCCAGTCCAAATTGGAAAACCAATACCTTCGGTACTCAGCCTCATGAAATTTTCTTTTCTTGTCTGGAAAAAGTGAGAATCTTCATGGAAAAATTTTCTCCAGTCCAAATGGAAAACCAATACCTCATATACTGGGTACTCCAGCCTCATGAAATTTTCTTTCTTGTCTGGAAAAAGAGGAATCATGGAAAAATTTTCTCCAGTCCAAATTGGAAAACCAATACCTTGTCATACACTGGGTACTCAGTCTCATGAAATTTCTTGCTTCTTTCTGGAAAAAGGAAGAATCTTCATGGAAAAATTTTCTCAGTCAAATTGAAAAACCAATACCTTGTCATACACTGGGTACTCCAGCCTCATGAAATTTCTTTTTCTTGTCTGGAAAAAGTGGAATCTTCATGGAAAAATTTTCTCCAGTCCAAATTGAAAACCAATACCTTCTCATACACTGGGTACTCAGCCTCATGAAATTTTTCTTTTCTCTTCTGGAAAAAGTAGGAATCTTCATGGAAAAATTTTCTCCAGTCAAGGAAACAATACCTTGTCATACACTGGGTACTCCACCTCATGAAATTTTCCTTTTCTTGTGGAAAAAGTGGAATCTTCATGGAAAAATTTTTCTCAGTCAAATTGGAAAACCAATACCTTCTCATACACTGGGTACTCCAGCCTCATGAAATTTTTCCTTTTCTTGTCTGGAAAAGGGAAGAATTCTTCATGGAAAAAATTTTTCTCCAGTCAAACTTAAAAAAGCAATACCTTGTCATACACTGGGTACTCCAGCCTCATGAAATTTTTGATTCTTGTCTGGAAAAGTGGAATCTTCATGGAAAAATTTTCTCCAGTCCAAACCAATACCTTGTCATACACTGGGTACTCAGCCTCATGAAATTTCTTTTCTTGTCTGGAAAAAGTGAATCTTCATGGAAAAAATTTTTCTCCAGTCAAACTTAGAAAAGCAATACCTTCTCATACACTGGTACTCCAGCCTCATGAAATTTTCCTTTTCTTGTCTGGAAAAGTAGGAATCTTCATGGAAAAAATTTTTCTCCAGTCCAAATTGGAAAACCAATACCTTGTCATACACTGGGTACTCCAGCCTCATGAAATTCTTTTTCTTGTCTGGAAAAGTAGAATCTTCATGGAAAAATTTTCTCCAGTCCAAATTGGAAAACCAATACCTTGTCATACACTGGGTACTCCAGCCTCATGAAATTTCTTTTCTTCTGGAAAAAGTGGAATCTTCATGGAAAAATTTTCTCCAGTCCAAATTGGAAAACCAATACCTTGTCATACACTGGGTACTCCAGCCTCATGAAATTTTCTTTCTTGTCTGGAAAAGTGAATCTTCATGGAAAAATTTTCTCCAGTCCAAATTGGAAAACCAATACTTGTCATACACTGGGTACTCCAGCCTCATGAAATTTTTCTTTTCTTGTCTGGAAAAGGTAGAATCTTCATGGAAAAATTTTTCTCCAGTCCAAATTGAAAACCAATACCTTGTCATACACTGGGTACTCCAGCCTCATGAAATTTTTCTTTTTCTTGTCTGGAAAAAGTAGGAATCTTCATGGAAAAAATTTTTCTCCAGTCCAAATTGGAAAACCAATACCTTGTCATACACTGGGTACTCAGCCTCATGAAATTTTCTTTTGTCTGGAAAAGTAGAATCTTCATGGAAAAAAATTTTTCTCCAGTCCAAATTGGAAAACCAATATCTTCTCACACTCTGGGTACTCCAGTCTTATGAAATTTTTCTTTTTCTTGTCTGGAAAAGTAGGAATCTTCATGGAAAAAATTTTTCTCCAGTCCAAATTGGAAAACCAATACCTTCTCATACACTGGGTCCAGCCTCATGAAATTTTCTTTTCTTGGAAAAAGAAATCTTCATGGAAAAATTTTCTCCAGTCCAAATTGGAAAACCAATACCTTCTCATACTCCAGCCTCATGAAATTTTTCTTCTCTTCTGGAAAAAGTAGAATCTTCATGGAAAAATTTTTCTCCAGTCCAAATTGAAAACCAATACCTTGTCATACACTGGGTACTCCAGCCTCATGAAATTTTTTCTTTTCTTGTCTGGAAAAAGTGCAAATCTTCATGGAAAAATTTTTCTCCAGTCCAAATTGAAAACCAATACCTTGTCATACACTGGGTACTCCAGCCTCATGAAATTTTTCTTCTTGTCTGGAAAAAGTGCAAATCTTCATGGAAAAATTTTTCTCCAGTCCAAATTGGAAAACCAATACCTTGTCATACACTGGTACTCAGCCTCATGAAATTTTTCTTTTCTTGTCTGGAAAAAGTAGAATCTTCATGGAAAAATTTTTCTCCAGTCAAACTTAGAAAACCAATACCTTGTCATACACTGGGTACTCCAGTCTCATGAAATTTCTTGCTTCTTGTCTGGAAAAAGTGGAATCTTCATGGAAAAAATTTTTCTCCAGTCCAATTGGAAAACCAATACCTTGTCATACTGGGTACTCCAGCCTCATGAAATTTTCCTTTTCTTGTCTGGAAAAAGTAGGAATCTTCATGGAAAAATTTTTCTCCAGTCAAACTTAGAAAACCAATACCTTGTCATACACTGGGTACTCCAGCCTCATGAAATTTTTCTTTTTCTTGTCTGGAAAAAGTGCAAATCTTCATGGAAAAAATTTTTCTCCAGTCCAATTAAAACCAATACCTTCTCATACACTGGGTACTCCAGCCTCATGAAATTTTCTTGTCTGGAAAAAGTGCAAATCTTCATGGAAAAAATTTTTTTTTCAGTCCAAACTGAAAACCAATACCTTGTCATACACTGGGTACTCCAGCCTCATGAAATTTTTCTTTTCTTGTCTGGAAAAAGTAGAAATCTTCATGGAAAAATTTTTCTCCAGTCCAAATTGAAAACCAATACCTTGTCATACACTGGGTACTCCAGCCTCATGAAATTTTCTTTTGTTCTCTGGAAAAGTAGAATCTTCATGGAAAAATTTTCTCCAGTCAAATTGGAAAACCAATACCTTCTCATACACTGGGTACTCCAGCCTCATGAAATTTTTCTTGTCTGGAAAAAGTGAAAATCTTCATGGAAAAAAATTTTTCTCCAGTCCAAATTGGAAAACCAATACCTTCTCATACACTGGGTACTCAGTCTCATGAAATTTCTTTTCTTTCTGGAAAAGTAGAATCTTCATGGAAAAATTTTCTCCAGTCCAAATTGAAAACCAATACCTTGTCATACACTGGGTACTCCAGCCTCATGAAATTTTTCTTGTCTGGAAAAAGTGAAATCTTCATGGAAAAATTTTCTCCAGTCCAAATTGAAAACCAATACCTTGTCATACACTGGGTACTCCAGCCTCATGAAATTTTTCTTTTCTATGGAAAAGTAGGAATCTTCATGGAAAAATTTTCTCCAGTCCAAATTAGAAAAGTAATACCTTGTCATACACTGGGTACTCTCATGAAATTTTTCTTTTGGATGGAAAAAGGCTAAATCTTCATTGGAATAATTTTTCTACAATTATGGAAAAGAAATAGATTGTTTATGGGTGAAAGAAGGCTGGGAAATTTCTTATTTCTCTTTGAGTAAATCTTGTGGAAAAATTTTTCTCCAGTAGCCTTTGAAAACAATATCTTGTCATACACTGAAATTGTTTTCATGAAATATTTCTTTCTTTTGAGTTGACAATTTCCTGATTTAATTTTTGTCATCCTAAATCTGGTGTCCAATACCTTCTCATAACTGTTATTGATCTGATATCATGAAATTTCTTGTTCTCTTTGAAAATACTTCAGGAAAAATTTTCTGTCTCAAGGCGTGAAAACCAATTCATTGGTCAAAGAAGGCTGGATAATGAGAATCCTTCATTTCAAATCAACGGTACTGCTGCACTAAATTAGAAGAAATAGACAAACTGAATACTTGCTGTAGGAAAAAACGAGATCAAATCAAATCTTTTCACCTGAATGGCCAGGCAGAGTAATGCCTAATAAAAAATTTTTCAGAGAAAATTTTCTCAGTTTCGAAAGAGTCACATCTTCATTACCCTGAAGGTCAAATCAACGCCAAACATGATGTTTTAAGGAGAAACTCTATTTCTGAATGCAGATTTGTGAAGAGCAAAAAATCTAGGTTCAGATGATGTGGCATTGTTGTGGTCATATCTGTCATTAGAACTACAAATTCGTGTGAGGGGATAAAAAAGGTCCATCCTATATTTTTTTATGTGAAAACTGAAATAAGGGAAATCTTCAGAAATGTAAAGCACAGAGTTAATGGTTTTGAGCAATAAGGAAACTCCAAAACTACATTTCAAAAAAAAATTTAAACCAAGTCCCAAAAAAATTCTTATTTCTAAAACCAAAAATTTGACGAATTAAACTGTCCATTTAAACTGCTGTAGCGAATGCTGTTGGAGAACTTTAAGAGGAATATTTTCATCCCTTTAAAATTGCCGGTAGGGTGGTCGAGCTGATGTGATCACGATCCTTAGCGCTGGAGGACGTGGTCCGGGTTCGATCCCCAGCCGGGAATAATTCTTTTTTCCCAAATTTTTATTATTTTCTATTGTCATTATTTTTTTATCTTTATGCCTTTTGTTCACTACAATAATTAATAAAATAAATAATTGGTGGATTTAGATAGATTTGGTTATCTTCCTGCTTCACTATCGAGATTTAACCGAGAGGATTTTCCGTATTAAATAAGACTTTGCCTCAAATTATTTTGTCAGGTATATGTTCTTGGTAGGACCTCATGAGAGAGTGGCTGTTAATTCCATTTTTTGTTGGCGAAAGACGCAGAATTCTACCCACAGATTCTGTCGGTGTAAGACAGAACATTTATTGTTAACGATGGCTTTTATAAAAATATAAGTAAAACTTTTGAAAGTTCTTTATAATGATCGACAGTACTTACGGGTACCCTGGCTGATGACACAAGTACTCATCTCTTGAGCATCCACATTGTTAATAATTCACCACATGTGAACACTTTATAATTGTCCATTATTTTGGTTTAGTGTGTACGATACTCAGATGTTCGTTTGTCTTTTTATATAATTATAATTACATTTGTACGTATTATTATAATTTATTCATCGAGTTGTTTTATTATTTTTATTTATGTAGCAGAAAACAATAATGAAAAGAAATAAATGGAATGATTGTAACCATAAATCCGGGAGTCGGAGATCGAACCTGTGGGTCAATCGTGATCATCATTATTTATTAATTTATATGTTTGCATATTATTATGATTTTTTTATTAAAGAAATAAAAGAAAACAAGCCACAGTCAGGGATTTGCGTGGAGTATTTGAAGTTGCGGTTTAACTTTTTAAATTATTTTCTGGAAGTATTGTTAGATAATTGTCTTTATCTGTGAACTAAATGATATATCTTTTCAAATTCATTTTATGCGTAAGTAATTAAGATTATTTATTTTGTAGCTTAATAAATAATGGAAATTAAAAATAAAAAGGAAAATAGGAAAATTAAAGCCCCAGATTAATACCGCGTTTTATTTTTCATCATTATTTTGTTGTTTATTTATTTTTATTTATCAATTTTGCTCTTTTTTATTTCGGTAATTTGTTGACAATTATTTTTAAAAATTTATGTGAGAAAGATACTGACAGCGGGGGGTAGAACACGGGTTGTCCTCGTCGTTGGGCGGCTGGAGAGTTTTCATCCAACACCTCCAGTGCAGAATTTAAAAAAGCGAACCCCCACAACACGAAAGATTCATACACTGCAGAATCCGAATTTTCTCTCTCAATACGAAAATCCTGTGATTTTAGTACGGTTATATTCAGCAAAAGACGAGCCTACGCTTGGCTTCTTGTGAAATTTAGTTTTTAGTTTCACTACGCCTATGTCTCTGTATTGATTAATGCGCACCGCACCACTTTCCCTACAGCTTCTTTTTTCTTAGAAACCCAGGAACTTTCACTTTGTTCTCAGCTTCAGAGAATTCAACACCGTTCCAAGTGTTTTCCGGAAATTTTTCTTTGTGCAACAGCAAATCAAGGACTTTTCATTACAAAGGTAAGTCATTTTATTTTTTTAAGGTTTTCTTCTTTCACTTTTAATGTTAGCGTATGTAATTTCAAATTTGGCATTAAAACTGGGAGGATATTCACTTATTGTTTGTCCTAAATTGAACCTAAAGAGGGGCTTCTTTGTTGCAGGTCGACGCTAGTTGATCAACAACCCGAAAATGAGGAATAACCCTTACATCATTACAAGACGTGACGAAGAGATGGAAACCCTGACTCTCTTCTACCATTACAGCTACCCTCATATTCTTGCGGTCAGAAGAATCCTGCACACCATAAGGGCTCTGGAAAGAGATTTCCGCCGTGTCAGGCGAATTGAGATGGCGAGATCTGGACAGAACGTTGAAGAGTCTGACTCTGATACGTCTATATCCGATGATGAAGAATATGATATTGAACCCTCTGATTGGTAATTTGACAAACATTTCAGTCTTTGTTTAGAACCGCTCTGCAGCTTACTCATGAACCTTTAGAAAACTTAACAAAACATTCAAAAAATGATTTTCTGAAACTTTGTAATGCTTACAAAACTACAACTATGCTAATCATCAGTATTATAAGAAATCTTTTCTTTTACAGCTAATATAAAATGTAGTGTCTGAATTCTTGTTCAATAATAAAAATTGTAATCAATGCTTTCAATAAAATTCTGAGTAGTTAGTAATAATGTATTGTTAATTTTCAATTCAAATTACCTTCGAATCACATCCTTTTTCCTACAGAAATAAAAATATATATTATACAACCATAATTATAATATAATCATGTACGATTTGTCATATTCGTGTAATTTAAGTATCAGTTTTATTTGAATGGTCTTAACAATACAAGATTCAATGGTCTTGGAATACAAGATGACACTTGGAATTGTTGGACGCTATAACTGGAGACCATTGTTCAAACAAAAGAATGGCAGCGACTTAAGAGTCTTTAAATTTCTTCGAAAAAAAGAAAAATTGCTCTTCCCAATCACAGACTGGAACAAATAAACGCAGGTAGCCATTCCATTTGACCATAAAAAATGAATAACAGGAGGGAACGACTGGTTAGAAATAGGTATAGTGGCTCACAGGGAAAGTGATGCCAAGGATTTAAGACTTTTTCCAAAATTTTCTCTCCTCTACAGAAAATTTCTGCCATCCAATCCAAAATAATTAAATTTCTACTCGGGAAATATTAATAGAACAGAGTTCCTGAAGTTCGAGTACCCGGGGCCACCCCTGCCAATTCGGCCCTGATCAATTCGGCCAAGACTTTCACCCTCCGGGCCACCTGGTGGGGTCTCATTATAATACGTATAATACGATACGTCATTCAAGTATAATATTCATTATACTTGAAAGACGACACCATCTCATGATAAAAATCAGACTAAAACAAAGAAACAAAAGAGAATTTCGCCAACAAACCTTGGTACATTTGAACCCCAAAACAATCTAAACAGTGTCACAAATTTGGTCTGGACCACCAGTGAATATTTTTTTCAGAAATGGCTCCGTGTCAGGCTTGCATCATGGGTGACGTGAATAAAATACGTATTTAAAAGGTGTGCAAAAAAATACACTACTACTGAGTTTAAATTATTAAATCATTCCCAGATCAGGATTCAGTTGTGTTGTTTTCTAACAACCTTATCATCACCTTCATTACCACTAAGGGTGACCCAGAAGCTCGAGAGGAAATAATTCCTGCAACCTTGTCTCATCATCACCGTCATAGGTCATTCAGGGAAAGAAATCCTAAGAGATAGTTTTCGCTATTCGGAAGTCCGAACTCATGAACTCAAACATCGAACAGTAAATCTCAAAATAACGTCCCGGTTCACCGAAAATTTAAAATCTCGATCCGATCAAAATTTGAGGCCAGCGTCGTAACATTCAAATGCATTAAAATACAAACACCGGTTGCCTAAACACTGTTAACACGGCGCTTTCCATCAAATATTTTACTCTTCGATTACTCAATCCTGAAGAGTTTTCTACGTTCGGAAGTCCGAACACGCCTTACCCTCACTAGTACATTCTCAAAAGTATTTTGTTCGTGGTACATATATTAATTATACTGTATAAGGTTGATAATAATTTTCCTCTTAAACCTTTTTTCATTTTATTGTGTAAAAGTTTATTGAATGTTACAGTCTTTGGGTTTTGTAAATCCACTTATACTCGCCTTACGGCCGCTCTTTGGCCAGAATGTGTCAAAATACAAATGGTTTTGAATGGTTTACGGTTCGGGTTTGGTCCGCTGTTGCCATTGATAAGGTATTTTGGTTTACACTCTTCGCTTTTCCGCAGATGAAGTGTATGAGATTTTAAATTTAAATGGAAGAGAAGAAGTAAATAAAGTCCCAGAATTTCGGGAGGAGAGACACTAAACACTAAACACTAAACTAAGTCTATGAGTAATTATAGCTAGTAAATTTTGAAAGATGCTATAAAGTTTTAAAAACTATGTTGAAAATTAAAAATCCA
Organism: Columbicola columbae; assembly: GCA_016920875.1. Taxonomy (NCBI): domain Eukaryota; kingdom Metazoa; phylum Arthropoda; class Insecta; order Psocodea; family Philopteridae; genus Columbicola; species Columbicola columbae. The sequence continues at coordinate 18,088 of JADMLL010000051.1, forward strand.
AATAATAATAATAAAAGAGATTCACTGGTCGTAGAATCGTCCACTAGGAGTAAGATGAGGCCAAGCGCAACGGGGTGAAATGAGAGTTCGGTTAGAAGGGCCCATTGGCTTGCGGATTTGGTCGGAATATGAGAGATGAGATTTCGAAATAATTGAGAATGAGAGCCTTACCCTTTGCTGTCCAGTTTTGAACGTGGTAGCTGATAGTGGGAGAGGAAAGGAAAGATAGGAACCCCGAACAGTTTCCCTTTATCCGGACGCTTGATTTAAGGATAATGATATACGTGAGTTTGAAATACATCGAGAACACCACGCGGTGAGATAAAAAATCACAAAATTAACGCACTACTCTCAACGAAATATTGAACACAACTCTTCTCTCCAAAAGCGTGAAAGCGACTAGTAATACTCAGCAAAATACTCTCTCTTCGCTTTGCGGCCCGAGCGAACCTGTCCGCCTTCCGCTCGCCTGGCGAACGTTTCGGCGGACTCGGTTCGCTCTGCCCCCTTTATGCGGCTCTTATTGAAACTGGCGCAAAGAGATGAGGTTTTCGGTTTGATCAAAACTCAAATTCGAGTTGGTCAACAGTTAAAGCAAGAATCCTGACCCGCGAGTGCCTGAACGGTTACTTCCTCGTTAAGGCCAATAAGAAAGTTTTTCCTTTCCGCGAAATCATGTGTGATGAGCGTGAAAAAATACTGGAAGAATTTTTCTATTGTATTTTTAGTGTCCTTTTCTTGTGTATTTTTCTAAAAAAAATTAAACAAACATGTTGTTTGATCGAATGTATTTTTCGTTCTCTCTTTACAAAAGCATTTTTACAACTCTCGAATGTTCCCAAAACGTCTTTTTTTTTCTTTTCATTTATTTATAAAAAATAAAGGGCAAATTTTACTATTTTGAATTCCCGAATTGTATAACAAAACATGCACAGAACATAAGCGTAAATGTCAGTACCGAATCTCACTTGTGTCAGGGGCGGAGCGAACATCCTCCCCCGCCAAACAGTAACTCCGAACAGTAACTCATATGTCCAAAATAATTTATATACATAGATAACATCAAAGATGTAAGACACGTGTTGTCGCACCGTGTACTGACCTTAGAAATACAATCTGACAACTAAAACTTACAAATAATTTAGGCCAAAAGCCAAAAAACAATATTTGAACTACAACACTAAAGGATCAAAGAACAAATAACACAGAATTACAGAACAACAAATCTTAAAGAGACAAACCTTAAATACCTTAAATTGTACTAAACAATAAATTCAATAATTTAATATTTAAGTGCTTGAAATACAAATTTGAAAACATGTCTTAACAACAAGAGTATTTGACAAGGTATTTTATTAGATATCAATGTTTTAAAGAAAGACCCTTGGCCAATAATCACACTGTAATTAAAATCCTGAATGATGCGATCGAGCAATTGATATCGAGATAACCTAGAGATTTTAATTTCTTGTAAATTTGGGGTTGGAAAGTCAGAGGGTGGCCCCAGCGTCAAAAAATGAGAAGGTGTCAAAGCTTTCGGGTCATTCGGGTCCGAACTCAGAGCCGTTAGGGGACGCGACTTCAACAGAGCCTCAATTTGTGTGAGCACATTTTAGGTTTCCTCAAAGGTTAATATCTGGTTTATAATTCCTTTAACACGTTGACTGCCATGCGTGTTTACAACAAAATCCCGTCAGGCCACCCGTGCTACTGTAAGATGCGTGCTCTGCTACCGCATGTCTGTTTACATTTCTTTCGGTACTCTCACCCCGATATCTATTACGATCCTCAATGTAACTAAATGAAAAATGCGTATGCGTGAAAACCTGCGACTATGACAATACAAATGCTACTACTGAACTGAGCTGAACAGGTGATCGCCCTCGAGTCCGTCCGGCCCGAACAACGCCTGTCGCAGCTTGCTAAGAAATGCGTTTCATATCCAACACACGTTATTACTCTGCACGAGCAGTTGTAATCTTTGCCGTGTACTGAGTAGTACAACTAATATCTCTGCCCATAATTTTTCAATAGTGAAGAGAAAGATGAAAAAGTCAGTGTACAGTGATTCATATCGCAGTGAAAGGAAGACTAGTCACGCTAGTTGCTCAAATTCGGATAGCAGCGATGAGGAAGTGATCAGATTGCCCAAAAGAAGAAAAGTAAATCGTATCATATCATCAGATTCTGATACGGATACGGATACGGATAAATGCAATCTTAGTGATAATGAATATTATGAAGATACTATTGACGAGATGTTACGAGATTTGGTCGTGAGAAGCAACGGTGAAAGCACTTCAACAAATATTGAATTGAATGAGCAAAAATCACTGAGGAAGCTCCTGGCGAATAAATCAACATGGCGAAATGTGGTTTAGAAATAAATTGGTCAACAAAAACAAATGAGAGGCTGGGTTCAAATGCATAAATCCAACAAATCAAGAAAAAAAACAATTTTCTTGTAAAAAGTCAATACAATTACGGCGTACTGAATACAATTTTGATCGATATAAATCAGTAAATTTTGTTCGTCCGAAATGTGGATTACTGTCCTTAGACCAATGTAAAAATGGATGGGAAGGCTGAGAAATTCAACGAATGGAAATGGAATGGTCGAAACCAATCGGGATATACGGATAAATGCAATCTTAGTGATAATGAATATTATGAAGATACTATTGACGAGATGTTACGAGATTTGGTCGTGGAAGAAAAAGTAAATTTAGTGGTCGGCAAAAATCAATTTCTTTTCAAGAAACAGGCGGTCTGAATAAGCAATTACCTGACGATATAAATCCGTATGATGTGTTTACGTTGTTCGTCGATGACGAAATCATAAACTTGCTGGTATTAGAAACTAATAGATATGCACAACAAAAACTAAATGAATCGAGGCTGACTCCAGGTTCACGAATGCATAAATGGAAACCAACAAATCCTGAAGAAATAAAACAATTTTTGGGATTATTGTTGTGGATGGGACTTGTAAAAGTGAGCCCAATAGCCAATTATTGGGCCAAAAACGAATTGTACAATTTCCGGCTACCGCGTCAAATTATGTCACGAAACAGATTTGAACTATTATTGTGCAATTTTCATTTTGTCGATAATATGTCCATTGCCCGTGATGATCGGCTTGGTAAAATACTTCCATTTTTTAACAAATTGGTAGGAAAGTATCAGGAAGCTTACACGCCTGGAGAGGACATTGTTATCGATGAAACGTTAATTCCATGGCGTGGAAGACTCATTTTCAAGCAATACATTCCAAATAAAGCGCACAAGTACGGAATCAAGTTATTCAAATTATGTTCAAGCGAAGGATACACATGGGCAATGAAAATGTATTCTGGTAAATCAGCGGAAGGTATTAGAGAAACCGGATTGGCACACAATGTGTGTCTACAACTGGCAGAGAAACTTTTCGATCAAGGAAGAACATTGTATATTGACAATTTTTATACAAGTTATGAGTTAGCTATATCATGCCTAAGACGCAAGACTCATGTAGTTGGAACACTTAGACATAACAAGAAATCTATACCAAAAGATGTTCTTAATTGCAAACTAAGAAGGGGAGAAATGGTAGCTAAAGAGGATGATAACGGGATTGTGATACTCAAATGGAGAGACACACGTGACGTGAGAATATTATCTACGAAACACGCTCCTATCATGACACAAAGCACGAAAAACATTCATGCTGCTTCTTCAAGCCAGCAGCCATCCGCAAGACTCAAACCTCTGGCCGTCCTCGAATATAATAAGGGTAAATGTGGTATAGATTATTCAGACCAAATGGTTTCCTATGCTTCGACGATGAGGAAAGGAATCAAGTGGTATAGGAAGCTTGGTGTTGAACTTCTACTGGGGACGTCAATTGTAAACGCTTTGATCGTTTACAAAATTGCGACAAAGAAAACTGTAAATATTAGACGATTCAGAGAACTGATTGCTGCAAAGTTACTAGGACTGAGTGAAGATTTAACACTGCCTTCTGTTCGACGAAATACGCATTGCATCGCCGTTCGCAGAAATAATTTGGGGAAAAGCCTTAGACGCGCATGCAAGCGGTGTTACGCAAATAAAAGAGAAGAACTGGAACGATCAAAGGCACGAGCAAATCTCAGAAAACCCACTACTTTTTGTCCAAGCTGCCCTGGTCAACCGCAACTTTGCAGTGAATGCTTCAATATTTTGCACTGTAAATAATTTTGTTAATAAACGATTTTTAAAAAAATTCAACAGTATTATTATCTCCTGTCATATATTTATCTAAATATGTTCGGAAATCCTTTGGAAGGAGTCACCCGACGTGGCCTGATGAGAACTTTTGCTGTCACCCGAATACGGGTGACACGGCAGTTAACGTGTTAAAGAGATGGTTCTTAATTATTTTTACGTTTGATTCCCACAAGCCCCCCATATTTGGGGCACTAGGTGGGATCAGATGCCATTTGATTTCTTGAACTGCCAAAAACCTGTCCATCGCTTCATTATGTTCATTCTAAAGAATTAGCTAATGACCCCGCATTGTTAGTTAGGTTTTATAAACAGACAATTGAAATGTTCCGCGGGGCAGGGTTCGAGGTTCGTAAATGGGCCTCCAATTGTAACACATTGAATCAGATTATTTCGCCTGAGGAAAACGTTAGCGCCCCTTTCGATTTCTTGAAAAATTCATTGAAGGTACTAGGCATGTTGTGGGACCCGGTGGAAGACATATTAAAATTCAAATTTCGAATTAGTAGGGATTCCCCTGAAGAACTGGTCTGCACAAAAAGAAAGATTTTATCTATCGTAGCTAGATGTTACGATCCATTGGGGTTTCTAGCGCCAGCCATGCTCATGGCAAAACTACTAATTAAAGATTTATGGGAGCTTAAGTTAGATTGGGACGACAGATGACATTAAATCTAGGTGGCACTGCTTTTGTAACGAACTTCCCCATTTGGCCGAAATTAAAATTCCGAGGTTTTTGAAGGTAGTATGGGATCAACCGATAATTGTGGTAGGGTTCGCGGATGCCTGCACCACTTATTACGGAGCAGTAGTTTACTTGAGAAATGCCGAACTAGGCCTAGTGTCCAATGTTAATATATTATTAGCTAAATCCAAGGTAGCCCCTAGTAACTCTTTGACCATTCCGAAGCTAGAATTAAGCTCGTGCCTGCTGCTGGCAAAACTGCTAAACTTCATAGTAGAAAGTTACAAGAGACGAATGAAAATTCAAAAAATTTATACTCTGTCCGATTCTACCATAGCCTTAAACTGGATTAAAAAATCCTCAGCGAAACTAGAAGTGTTTGTTTCTAATCGAGTAAATTCTATCTAAGACTTAGTGTTTCCACAACACTGGTATCATATTCCCGGGAAAGTTAATGCCGGTGACATATAGTCTCGCGGCCAGAGTCCTCTGGAATTAAAAAACAACTCTCAGTGGTGCAATGGACCAGACTGGCTGAAATCTTCTCTTTCGAGTTGGCCAATCAGTACTATTTCTGTAGAGGAAGAGCCCGCAGAGCCCAAACTCGCATTGACTACTGTTCAACCCTTAGAAGAACACCCTTTAATAGTTTTCGTTAAACGCCATTCGAATTGGCTAAAACTTCTGCGTTCAACTATTTATATTCTTAAATTCATGAAGAAAATTCCTTTGAATTCTACATGTTCTACTGAAAATTTAAAATCAGCAGAATGGTTCTTGGTAAAATTCACACAGATTCATTTTTTTAAAGAAGAAATTAAGTTATTAGAAAAGAACCTTACTCCACCAAAATTACGATATCTCAGACCCTTTCTGGAAGACTCTCTGATTAGGGTTGGAGGGCGAATTCAAGCTGCAGAACTAGAGTACGATTCCCGTCATCCTATATTACTCCCAAAAAACGCGCCCATCATTCCTCTTTTAATTGATCATTTTCATTCGACAAATTTTCATACGGGGGCTCATCTCCACTATCACTTTTGCGCGCTCGCTACTGGGTTCTATCTGCTAGAAACTTAGTACGCAGCCGAGTAAAGATGTGTAATTTCTGTTTTCGAAAACAGTCCTAAAAATTACCCCCTTTAATGGGAAATCTGCCCCCATGCAGGCTTCAAATGGCTAAGGCCTTTCTTAAGACAGGGGTGGACTACGCCGGGACCCTTGTCCATCATCCCCTATAGGAAGCGGGGAGTTAGAGCAGTAAAAGCATATATTTGTCTCTTCGTTTACCTTGTAACCAAAGCTCTTCATATAGAACTGGTGTCCGATTTATCCACAGCAAATTTCCTACAGGCTTTCAAGCGGTTTCTGTCCAGAAGAGGTGCAGTTCGAGAAATCTTTTCTAATAATGGAACTAATTTGTTGGGAGCAAAGGCAGAGTTTGAGACTCTGTACCTAACACATGTACTGTACCAACACATAACAAAGATATCTGACGTCATTAGAAAAAGAAGAATCGCCTTCTACGGGCAAATGGCGAGGATGGACCCAGGAAGACTGACCAAGACCACAACATTATGACTTTGTAATAGTTGGTCGTTGGTAACTAGAAGTTTGAAATATAAGCACATTTTGAAATTAAAGTATACTTCGTTATTCATTAATATTGGAATTCAAAAAATACATAAATAGTTATTTAGAAACAATCAAATTCAATTCAAAACATGGCCGAATCGAAAAAGAGAAAAAGAGGCAATGATAAAAGGCAGGACCACGTGGTGAGCATGACGTCGGTCAAGGAACCGAAAGAATTAGTTTTAATGGGAACGTGTTTGCGAATTATGTTAAATTTGAACAGAAATTCCTCATCTATATGAAAGTGATGAAGTTAGAAAAATTAGTTTCCTGTTGCATACCATCAGAGGCAAATAAATTATTTGGTGAGACCCTGGATGAAGTCCTAAATAATCTCTGAAAGTTCTTTGACAAGAAGAATTCAACGCTGAGTCATTCTCGCAAATTATTGTTGGCCAGGCAGGAGGACAACGAATCTATTGACAACTATATATCAAGACTAAAGACTTTGGCTGAACCACGCTACTATGGCGCGGCCGAAGACAGAATTGTGCGACATATATTTGTTATATTATATGTATATAAACAGTTAAGAACAGTGGTCAGTTATTTGGGCCACGTTTCCTCAAAAGATGATTTGAGAGTAGCCAGTGACAAAATAAAAACTATTAGTGATATTGAAGAGCCAAAAAATATTAAAGAAGTGTAAAGAATTTTAGGGGCCTTAAATTATATTTCTAAATTCATTAAAAATTTTTCTCAAAAGACAGCTTTGTTCAGGGAGTAAAAGGTGACAAAAAGTTTGTCTGGAATGAAAATCCTGGTACTCCTCGGGAACGAGTAGGCATTGATATTTTATGTTACAATTGTTGAAATGAGGAACAATGAGTACATGATTTTTATCCAATCGAATTAAGGCAACAAGTCGCCAGATGTAAAACAATAGCTGCCCAATGAACATGTACGAATAGGGAAGTTAATTGGAAAACAAATTTGTCTAAATTTATTTTAACATGGTAGCAGAGGTCCGTGGCGTAAGAAAAAGAGTACTGGTTGTTAAGATTTAAAAGTAATAGTATTAAGACCTGGTTCAGTCAAATAACTTAAGTAAATTAATTAATTAAGAGGAAAGTAAAATGAGCGAAACGCGTGATGACGATAACCTACACGTCTTCGATGGAAAAATTATAGAAATTTGAGTGGAAATTTAGGAATTTTTTGGAAACAGCGACTGGATGCATTGACATAAATTAAAACAAATGAAAACAAGCAATAGAGGGAAGATAATAACAAGAAGGCAATATTTGCAATGCATTATCAGATAGTCAATTAGAAGACATGATTAAAATTAATACAGCGAAGGAAATAATAGAGAAGTTGGACGAGCTTTATACAAAGACATCCACAGTATTGGTGGTGGTTAAATGGAGCATGCTGAGGCGAGTTCAACTTAAAAATTACGAAGATCCAATGATGATTTGAAAAGGCCATAAATGAATTGAAACGCAGGAGGCACAATAACAGAATTAAAAACGGTGGAGTTAATTATAAGTGATTTACCAAGAGAGTAAGGATTTTTGGGAGACTTACTAGATGTCTTGACCAAAAACGAAAGGACGGTCAAATACTTAAGATCAAAGATACTAGTTAAGACGGCTATGGAAAAGGAGGATAGACAAGAGGACCCTAATTCGAGTTCAAGACGTATCAGTGCTTCAGCGCGGTAAATATGGACATATTCAAAGAGACTGTCGCTTCAGAAACAAGACAAGGAAGTTTGAGAAGACAAAACTACTAGTATTAACCATGAATATGAATTAAAAGAAAATAATAAAAAAATTTCATGTAATTCGGTTACTTGACAGTGGATGTACTGATCACATAATTAATAATAGTAATGATGATTTGTTTTCAGAATATGAGTCCTTGGTGAAGTTTGTAGAAATTAAACTGGCAGATGGTAGATGGTAGGATGTTACATGCAACAAAAATTGGTACTGTGGATTGTTTGTTTAATATTTTCGGAGCAAAAAGTAGAATAATACTTGTTGCGGTAACTGACTAGAAAATACTTTGACAACAGAAGCCCATAAATTCGTTCTCGAATTTTCAAATAATAAAACAAAAGATGGTGTCAGAAAAAGGAACTAAAAAGCAAAAACATTCTCTCGTCTCGCCTGGTCTTACGTAATTGTTGTGATTTTGTTTTTTTAATACAAGTGTTAGTTTTAAATAATTCGAAGTGTTTTTTATTATCCCCACCATACAGTGGCTCACAGCTTATTTGAGACACTACCTTTTGCAAAAATAAAACCGCTGTATCTTGGAAACCTTCAAAGCTATCCGCGAAATTCGAATGACAGGTTGTACCTGTATGTTTCACCAACATAAATCACGAAACAGATTTTCCAAAAAATATTTTCAGCTCCCTAAAAATAAGAAAATATCTCCTCGCACTTCAGTTGAGCAGCGTGAACTAGTTCTAAAACATTATAAAAGCGGGCAGTCGGTAAGAAAAATTTCTCATTATGTCAACCTCAGCAAATGAACTGTTCGACATATTCAACGTTTTGTCCAAGATCGTGTGAAAGATAAGGGCAGAAATGCACCAAACAAAATCTTCAACGAATATGACGAGCGATATATTTTATGCAAAACAAAGATAAATCCAAAGCTATCTGCACCAAAAGTGGCTAATGAAGTTCTTAATGAGCTAAGAAAGTCCTGTAGTGCCGAAACGATTCGTCGCATATCGCATGGATTCAACTTTAAGGGTCGAGTAGCTCCTACGAAACCATTTATAAGTAAGGAAAATAAACAGAGCCGGCTCTCATTTGCAAAAGAACACCTGGAAAATAATTCTGACTTTTGGAACTCAGTTATTTTTGCAGATAAGTCAAAATTTAACATTATGGGTTCTGATGAAATGTCTTACGTTTGGCGAAAACCAAATACAGAGGAAATTTAAAAAACCTCAAGGCAACTGTTAGGCACGGAGGAGGAATCGTAACAGTTTGGGCTTGTATGTCCGCAGCTGGAGTAGGACATTTGGTATTCGTTGAAGGTACAATTGACAAAAATATATACCTAGATATACTAAAAAAAGATGTACGAAACCATGCTCGTATCCGGATCCGGAAAACTAGACACCCCGATCCTGTTGACGACCAGTGATGGGGGTGACGCACGAAGCGTCGTCTGTTTATCTCTGACAAAAGAACGGCAATCCGATTCCTCGTGGACACTTCCGACACTTCATCCTTCCCCGGAAGAAAGACTCACAACGCCCAGCAGACCTCGTCTTACACGCGGCCAACGGCCAACCCATCAAAACTTATGGCCAACGATCAATGACAACCGACCTGGGACTGCACCGAGATTTCACCTGGAACTTCACCATAGCTGATGTCTCGATGGCCATTTTAGGCGGAGACTTCCTTTCCTTTTTCAATCTCTTACCTGATCTACGTCGTCACATTCTCTTTGACGGTTCCCGTCACCGACCAGTTTTGACCAGCATTCAGTCCACTTCTTCCGCAACCATGCATTCTATCAAGTCTTCCGAATTCGCTAAGCTTCTCGAAGAATTTCCCGGACTCACTCATCCTACCGCTTCACCTAGTCTCACTGCATGCAAAACTACATTCCATCGTTGCGACCGGCCCTCCTGTCACAGCAAAAGCTCGGCGCTTAACTCCAGATAAACAAGCCGCCGCTAAGGAAGCATTCCATGCCATGTTACAAGCAGGTGAAAGTCGACCATCGTGTAACCTATGATCCTTGCCGATTCACATGGTAGGAAACCCGACGGCTCCTGGAGAATTAGGTGAGATTATCGAGCATTAAATGAAAAAACCCTTCCGGACCGCTATCCAGTTCCAAATATACAAGACTTCAAGTCGTCACAACGAGGATGTTCCATTCTCACGAAATTGGATGCCGTAACTCGGACGCGTGCCTGTCTTGCTTGTCAACGCGCTAAAGTCACTCGGCACACCCAATCACCTCTAGGACGTTTCCAGCCGTCTCCTCGTTTCGCACATCTGCACATCGGCCTGGTGGGACCTCATCCGCCCTCTCATGGGAAGAGATACTGTCTTACGGTCACTGATCGCACCTCAAAATGGCCTGAAGCTCTGAATCCCACTGACGACATTTCTGCTCCAGGGGTTGCACCCATCCTGACCCATGAATAGATCTCCAGATTTGGCTGCTCCAGTACAATTACAACGGATCAAGGACGCCAATTAGAGTTCCCTGTTCAACGGCCTCGCTCGCCTTCTCGGCGCTCAACACATTCACACTACTGCGTATCATCCTCAGTCTAATGGTATGGTGGAACGCTGGCACCGTTGCCTCAAAACTTCATAAAAAAGGCAGGGTTTATAAGAAGCTAATACGATTGTTGACTCCATCTAAAACAGCAAAACAACATGTGTGTATATATATATTACTATTTGTAGATGATTTGTTAATACGCTGTGAAAGTTAGAAATAATAGATAAATTCAAAAAGGATTTGCCGAATAGATTCAAAATGAAAGATATGGGCAGAATCAAAACCTATTGGGGAATAGACATAGATTATAATTTTGATCATATTAACACAATTACCCTAAGCCAAGAAAAGTACATTGAGTCCCTGGCAAAAAGGTACAAAATTAACTAAGACCAAAATGTATAAAACGTCGATGGAGGTAAGCTTAAAATTAGAGAAGTGCATGACCAACAATGACATAAAATACAGGAATTTAATTGGAGCCTTGTTATACATAAGTACAAGAACTAAATCGGACGTAGCTTACAGCGTAAATTATTTAAGTATTAATAGATTTCAAAGGGGCTAGAATGAAACACATTTTAAGTATGCTCTTAGAGTATTGAAGTATCTATATCATTTAAATTAACATTTGATCAGTATCAAGGGAATGAAATTTTAAAGTGTTATGTAGATGCAGATTGGGCCGGAGGCATAATCGACAGGAAATCAACGACAAGTTACGCATAAAATTTTTGAAAAATACTGTGCTCTGGAAATCGAAGTACAATCTTCAGTAACTAAATCTTCAATATTTGCAGAATATACCCCTTTATCAGAAGCTGTAACCGAAGTAATATTTATTATAAATTTAATAAAAGAAATGTTTATAAAACTAAAAACTCCCATAAAGATATTTGAAGACAATACCGGGGCTTTGGCAATAGCAAATTACGGGAACTTCACTAAGAACTCAAAACACATTGAAATCCATTACCGTTATGTTAACGAACAAGTATTGAATCGAAAAATTCACATAGATGAAGTCAACTGAGAAGAAAACGAAGTAGATATATTTACCAAAACTTTGTCTATGGTCAAATTTGAAAAGTTTAGAAAGTCATTAGGTGTGATTGAGTAAGTTGAGATATTAATACTACAATAGCTTATAAGTAATTTATGTAACTAAATGTTCATTGGTATGAAACAATATGAACATGAATTATTTGTTGTATATAGAGTTGTGTATGTGGCTTATAGTTTTTATTAAATAAATAAATAATTAAAATTACTTACTTTAACTTTTACCAATTCCTTACAATCCAATCTCCATTCCTTGTTGCATTCAGTATACAGAATTGCTACTGAGTGTGTGAATTTATAGTAAAATTTCTGTCCTGATATATAGCTATAGAACATCCATTTCAGAATTGTTTCATTTCTGTCTTCTTTTATTCGAAACTGTTTACTCTTTGCATGATTTCCAAATATGTCCTTCTTAATGACAGTCATATAACCATGGTCTTCTTTAAATGTTGCACTCATTTCTTTAAAATTAAGTTTTTTCTAAATATTACAAGCAGTTTTCTCTTAGGTGTATATTTTTAATTTATTGTTCTCTTTCATTCTATTCATTTCTAAAATTCTTTCTAACATTACCTGATTTCTTCTTCATCACTTTGTTTCATTCTTGTCTCTTCCATCTGTGATCTACTAATCAATTGACTGATTTCCATAACACCTTTACAAAGCTGCCTTATGAATTTGCCGATTATATTTGATTTTCACATGCACATCATATTTGGAATCCTCTCTACCTCACTAAATGAAAGTCTTGGTTCCACTCTTGACCAACTAACTATATACAACCAAAATTCAAAACCTCTGTTAGGAAAAAAATTAACAGTATGGTTTTATCTAATGAAGACCAACTGTATTGCCAACTCAACCATTTATTTAAACTCAAATATTTAAGTAAATTAAAGCTATAACTGAATTTGCTTTTCTCAGTCAATTGTTTCATACCTTTTATCCTTTGTCGTTAACTGTTTCATCACTATAAAATTCTGATGTCACTCAATATGACAGTTAAAACTTCTTCTTATTTTTAAACAGTGATTAAACAAAACAGTGATGATTAAAATATCTGTCACACCTTTCGAATATCAAAAATCTTTCCCCACAAGTCCATTTTACCATTGTTTATTCCCCACATTGGTGTTGATAACTTTGACTGTGGTAAATGTAATGCTGGGCTTAAATTCACTCTCTCTAACCTTTTCCAAATTTTGGAAGCTGAAATACAATACAGCATATTATAATAATAATAGGTTCAGAGCATTATCTGATGACAGTAATTTCTTTTACCTGTATATATTGTACAATAAATTTCTTACCCTACCGCTTTGTTTCACATTGGATCTTCTGCACGTGGCCCTGTAAATTTCTCAATTCTAAAATCATTTGGCTTGTTAATTTTCATAAAATCCAGTGCTAGTATACAACAGTTACTAAAACTACACTCTCACAGAATAGTACTCTCTCTTGTCGGCCACTCATCCTTGATTATTTTAGCACATGGACCCATAACTTGAGGCATTACACTTCCCATTGAGACATGAGGTACGACCATTCCATAGAGATTTTTAAATTTCCCTCCAATTGCACAGTTGCGACAATCTACAAAAAGATTGTACATAGACCACAGACATAAACATAGACCATAAAACAATAATATGTGTTTAAATATTTTTTCTTTTCATCTCTCTCATTTAACTTATTTTATCTTTTCTTTCTACATTTACTCGCTCCTTTCCACCAACCTGAACTTCATTTACCTCTTTCTTTTGTCTCTTACACATAACTTTCTTCCCGACTGCACCCTCAACTAATCCTCCCTTTATCCGACATTGATCCGCCACTTTAAAAAAACTTTTGAAAACTAGATCAACTATTTCTATCTTGAAGTTGTGAACAGGGGACAGTTAACTACAGTGTAAAGACAAATTTCTTTTATTTCAGATACTTTTCCTTCTCTTGGACGGAAGTTACCGTCAACTAGATCAAATTCAGAAGGATGGTGCTTTGCCTTGTGTTTTAGAAAATGAGCTTTCATGTATTCCTGAAAAAACACGCTTGTTTGATTTTAAGGACTTAGCGCACACAATTTGACCAACTGCCATCCACACAGAGAATGAAAAATTGCCGCCGTCTAAAGATGCTACCGCCATTATATATAAATGAAGTCATACTGGAAACATCCGATGAAGTAATATTAAGTAAAATCGTCTCCCTTATATTTTGTAAAAACGTCGAGGCCAAAATTAGAATCCATTCCTTAGGTTCAGGCTTTTTCTGACAAAGAACAAAAATTTTCCGACCATTTTCCGAATTTTCCCACCATTTTCTTCCCCTCTCATCCTCTCTATCTTCCTCTATCCCTCTCCCTTCATCTCTCTCTCTTTCTCTCTCATGTATACATCCTTTTCCGGAGAAGAAGATAGGTAGCGCCATCTCATTCCTCAGTACCGTACTGGGGTCGTGAGATTTGATGCGAAAATTCTCAGAAAAGATTTTGAAACTTAGAAAATTATATCACTACTTTTTAACGGCATAACAATAAGAAACGTTATATGAGAACAAAAAGAAAAATCCTGCAAATCAGTTCTCAAAAAACTGCTCAAACCACACTGTATCCAGAAAAATAAATTTTATAAAATTTAAAAAATGAATTCACGTCCCGCCAAAATTTTCGAAGTTTGTTTCGGTTTGGGTTTGAAATTTCTCTCGAAATAATTTAACTAAATCGTTGTGACGCTTTTTTAAACAGAAATTGGCTCAGTTTACTATTCGCCTGTGAGCTGAACCAATCCTCTGAGTTTCGAAGGGAGGTTCTAACGGTTGGAAAAATCCGAGAGTGGTGGAAACTTTCATTTTGGTTGTTGGAGTTGGAAACACCACGCATTCCGCCCCTGCTTTGCTATTATTATCGTGTCCCCTTAGCGCATGCTTCTGAAAAATCGAAGATCGAGTTGCTTCTTCATCAGACTCAGCTTTTATTGTATTTGATGTTAAGACGTTTTTTTTTAAAGCAGTTTTAAATTGAACTCAAGTGATAACTAAACAGTGAAAAGCTTGTGTTAAAACTGGTGAGACGAACGGTGTGGTTTTCAAAGAGATTCTAAAACCGTAAGTAAAGCTTTTCTTCTTTGCGTTTTAAAAAGTGCGTGGGACACTGCCATTGAAGTAATATATAATTCTAAAATTTTCTTTTTGAACTCCCACAGACTCGTATTACAAATATCAGTCATATTCTCACAAAAGCATCTGCTAGTCATGGAAGACTACAAACCAAAAATCATTCCGAAAATTTGCGATAAGAAGGAGGAAACAACTTTTAAGGTAATCCTGTGCGTCCCGTTCCAAAATCTTGACTGTCATGGATTGTTTCGTGAGCTGGAGTGTTTAGGTCACAATATGGTTAAAATCTCAATACTGAGGAGCAAGTTGACCAAACAGCAGCTACCACTCTTTATAGTGGAACTTGAAATAAGGGACAACAATCTCGAAATCTTCAAGGTGGAAGACCTTTGGGACATTGGCGTCAAATTTGAGCCATTTTACAAGAGAGGAGCGCTCCTTAGGGCTCTGGACGTCTCTGGTACTGATATTATGGAAATCAACCATTGGGAAAGGTCCAACAGGTTCCGCCTAGCAGGAAGTATGCTTCGGTCAAGATGACCCGAGGCTTCGGCGGAGGGCGAACCCGCTCTGCCAAATATCTGGGATTTGTTGACGGAAGTGAGAACTCATCGACCTATACCGACCTGGCTACCACCTGGCTCTTCTAATGACCCCAATGATCCAAATTCTGCCGAATACCAGTTTTCTGCCCCAGTTCCCACTTTTTATTCATTTCTGCCCATGTGATTCAGATTTGCTTTGAGCGACCGTGCCGTGGAGACACCTCCCGAGAACCCAATCGAACTCGAAGTTAACCTCCAAGAATTTTCTATCCTGCTAGAGATGCTGTCCTTGATCGAACCTTCGTTGAGGGTCATTCAAATGGATTAGATTTGGAGGGCGAGTTATATAAACGATTGGTGCGGTTGACTCAAAACAGATTGATAATCTTATTACAATTTATTCCTGCTCTTTATAGTTGGAACTAATCCCACAAGTCCCAAACTCGTCCTGAAAATAGATTCAAACGCAAAACTACTTGTCAGATAGCTTTTAGGACCGTCTCTTCCATTTAAAATCTCTGTATAGCAATCTTCTCACACTTCCACTAACTACTGTCGTGTATCTTTCCGACAGAATAATCAGAAAAAACTTATTACTTGCTTTTATTGTGAAAAACTAATTTAAATTGTACTGTAGTTTGTTTTTTTGAATTTATATAGCTGCAGCTTAATATATATAACCGCAAATTAGGATTAAAGAGAGAGGGAAACAATACATAAAGAAAGAAAGAATATATTATATAAAGAATACTACTGTTTACCAGTTCAGATTATCAGTATAACTGTTACCATGTTCACAGTATCAGATTATTTTGCTGACAAAAGTAAGATTAAGGCCACAAAGATGGACGATGATGTGGTGGTAGCCAAATATACAAAAGATTTGTCAAACCAACGTATAAAAATCCGGACGGGGGTAGAGATCTCAGAGTCCTCACCCTCAAAACTTTCAATAAAATTCTAAAAGCTTGTTCTTGGATGCTGGATAATATCCAACACCATTCCAATTAATAACATCTATGTGGATTAATATCATTATTAAAAAATAAATTGAAATCAATAAAAATATGCTGAACTTTGTCCCTTGATTTCTTTTGTTTATTGTTCAGCGATTCGTAATTGTAAAAATTTCGTATCTAATTCTTTATTATATTTAACTTTATAGAATTAACAATAAAAGTAAATAAATAATTTATAAAACGAAACCTTTATAGAGCTGAGGGTTCTGTTATATCTCAACTACTAATTTGATTAACAAAAAAAATTTGAGTCCTGAGGTTTACCAGGTTGAAAGAAAAGAAAATTATAAATTATTTATAACTATTTAAATTATAATCGTGTGTAATATTATCATTTATTTATAGTTTTCTTAGTGCGTGTAATTAGGATATTTATTCCCTCTCTCGTAGTGTACAAAGTATATTATTGTGAATTATATATTATTATAACTATTTAGAACAGGTATGTCAAATTGCGGGCCAGGTGATTTATTTTGTACTAAGTTGGATGCCATATGATTCAACTAAATTATTTGCTACTTATTATTTGTTTTAAATTATTTTTTACTTAAATATTAATTTACTACATCAGGGGCTATTGCAGTTTACTTTGTATGTGGGGTTTGCTTAAGAAACTTTTTTTTTGAAAATGGCCCTCAGTCAGAAAAAGGTTGCTGACCCCTGTAGTATACTATTTAACTATATTATAAGTTTTGTTCAAAAATTAATAAAATAAAATTGTTATAATGATTTATCAGACTCATTGTTTTTAAACTAAACTAAAATATTTTACATTTTACCGTATAATAATATTACAGAGACATTTTATTAATTTAATGAGGATGTCGATTAAAGTTTTTATGCAATCGTAACAAATCCTTATGAAGAGTTTGGGCCTTCAGAATGATCACAAGATAAATATTTATACGGAGACATATTACAACCGATGTCACTTGTTAACTCTAGAAATATAAATATTCATTATAAAAAAAACTGGAGCAAAAGTTATAATACACAAACTCACAGTTTAATACTATTTTTCACAAGATGTTAAACATCTTTTGTATCAAACAATCAGTTAATCTTGAGCTTTCTGAATTTTTGCTGTTCATAAGTTATTCATCAAATTATACGTTATGCTTAAATTAAAATTCATACTATGACCTCAAACAAACTAAACTGAATACAAATAAAAACAAAATATACCTTAAATTAATAAATATCTTATATTATATAAAAGATTTGAAAATGTCTCGATTTTCCGCGTACTTGACATACCTGATTTAGATCATATTCGTATATTATATAATCATATACTTTCAATGTTTATGTCTTTAATCGTTTATGTAACTTTAAAAGTATAAAAAAACAATAGCGATCTATAATGATAATTATTTAATACAATATGATAATTAGTTTCAACTTATTTTTTTTCATTATCTGTATAAATTTAGAAGTACGGTTCCTCCCATAGTTTTAAAAGGAGGCAAGTAAAGAAAAGTAAACAGTTAATATCAGTTTATTTCCTATATCAGTATAATATATAATTATTTGAGTTTATTTAATTCATAACTAAGTGAAACGTAATAATTTTTTTTCAAAGCTCTTTTCTTAATATATCTGTGAATTTAAAAAATGTTTTCTCTTATACAAAACAGTTATTATAATATTATATATTGTCTTTATTTCGCTCGCAGGCATTAAAGACATCACATTCAAACATAATAACTATTAACTTCAGTGTGGAGAAATTTTTTCCTGGGTTTAAAAATTTCATAGCAGTGTGCTAACAAAAAAGTATAAACGAGCAATGAGTGAAAAGAAAAAATATGTAAATATAATAAACTCAATAAATAAGTTGATTTGAGTTAGAAGGATAAAAATAAATTTAACATAAACTATAACTTGTACGATAGATATAAGGACTGATCATAAAACGCATACCGTGAAAACTTATATAGAAATAAACATACACCTAAATAGTACATAAGTAAATAATTAGACAAATCATTTAAAACTAATGAAGTAGATAAATAATTAGAACTTAAATGTATAAAATTAATTGTTCACTAAAAAGCTTTTCATCTTTGATTCCGAGCTCATAAATAAATAAAAAAACAAATTTCATTTTTAATTCATTTACTTTTGTCTTAAACGAGTAATGTCGTCTATCTGTTTACTTTCTTTTTGTTTATTTTTTTTATTTTCTGATTTATTATTTATTTTTATTTGATTGGTATTCAATATCACCATTATAATTAATTTTTTATCAATTATTATCATTTAGGCCTACTATTATTAATTATTTACTATTTTTGTACAAATGTCTATTTTAATTATTCATTTTACTTATTTATTGTCATTGTTTTGTTAGCTCATGGACATTACTTCTGTATATACTGAAATGTATTCTTAAGGCGTAATTAAGGTTAAATATATTATTATTGTTATTTTATTTTATGTAGTTTGCAAATCAGATAATTATATAATCCGATTATATTGACTAATTATATACTTTTGTATATCTGAGTCTGAGAAGAAATTTCTAACAAACAAATATCTTCTGCATTCACATCCTGATTTCGAGGATCACCGGATTTCAAAACAGGAAAGGAAAAATGAAGAAGAGAAGATAAACAAAACTCATCGTCATTATAATTCGGATTCCGAGCTTCATATCAATACAAACCTTTTTTATAAGTTTTACAAATTTTATCTTTTCTGTAATAAATACTAATATAATTCAGCTGAAACATATTGCTTAATCATTATAATATATTAATAATTATTTAAATATTAGATTGTGTGTGTCAAGTAATAGTTTAATAAAAATTATGAAAATGTCATTTTGGGTCTCACTAACTTTAAAGTTTCCTTTCAGTTTCTTTATCTCTCCATTTCCTCGGACCACACTTTTTTTGTCTTTAATCTGACTTTAGGAAGGAACCTCTGAGGTTCTAGTTGGTTTCGCATCTTGTCCCGCCACTTGAGGTTTTGCTGTGTGATTCCCGGTTTTGTCTTTTCTATAGGAAGTCTTTTCTACTGGAAGATCTTATTTGTAATTCTTCTAGGTTCCATTCTGCTCAGATGTTCGCAGAAGGTTATCTTTCTTCGTCGTTACATTTGAGATACGGGGAAGGTATAGAAATACCTGAATAGTGTAAAAAGAGGTAGATGTAGAAAAGTAGGTGTAAGTTCAAAAGCAAATAGAGAGGAAGTGGGATTGTAAAATTAACGACTGTATTGATGGCAATTATCTGAAGATGCAAAATAAGAGTTTGTTCGCTATGTGATGGTACCTTCCTAAATTTAATGAAAAACTGCCAAATTAAAAAAAATAATAATATTTTATTGTCTAAAGTGCCATTTCAAAGATTTGATGAGCTTAATGTTTGAAGTAAAAGCTTTTTAAGAGAAAATGAGTTTAAAGTTTGGTTTTGAAATTTTAGAAATACTGAAGGTAGCAGCAATATATTTCAGTGGCCTTGAGAATCTGAAAAAGCTCAAGAAAACAAAGAAAGAGAGAGAAGCCTTTCAAATAGGAGGGTGGTTTGAGTGATGACGCATGCCCACCCCATTCTCGGAAGAGGCTGTATCTCGGAACGGGAATTTAATCAATACCGGAGAAGGGAAGAAGCGAACGGTGCGATAATAATGATAATGAAACAGGGACGGATTGGGTGACTTTTCTGAGTCCAACACAAGTTGAAATAAAATGAAAATTTATCACGAATCTACGAATTTTTCGAACATTCTTCCTCCGAAGCTTCCAATGATTCAGGCTTTAGAGGAGGATTTGATCACTAATCTCAGTTTCTCAAAACTCAGATTCAAGCTAAACCCTGGAAAGCTTAGCCTTCATTTATACTAACATATTTTTAAAATAGAAATTTTTAACTCGATGAACTGAGGGGTTTTCCAGAGTTCTTCTTTTGTACTGACATTTTTTTCGCAATTTCGTACCTAATGGAAGGAAAGTTAGGTGAACCAGCTTTCCCTTTTCCCGAAAAGCGATAAAAATTTACTAAAAACCTTTTTTTCAGACTAAGACATCCCATTCCCCTATTTTTTGGGGAAAAGAGAGTGATCCTCTGAAAGCCTATTTTCAGTTTTTGGAGAAAGTTTTCAAAAAATTTGAGGAAAATTACCCTGATATTGGACATTTAAGAATGAAAAATTTCTGGAAAAATTATTACTTATTTCCAGGTGGTACTAATTATTTTTCCAAAAAAATTTTTAAATTCCAGAGATATTTGTAATGTGCTTAAAAAAGGACTGTCTTAGTGTGAAAAATCATGATGAAGACCCTTTAGAAATTTGACGGTTAAAGAACTCGACTATAGTTGTAAGTTCAAATTCTCCTCCTGTATCCTGTTATGCCCCAGTGTGAAAACTAGGATCATAACGAAAACTCAATTATAGTTATAGTTGAGTTTTAATCCCGTTTTTTCACCTTTTGGTGTAATAGGAAACGAGAGGATGATTTGAACTCTCCACTATAACTTCTCAGTGTGGCACTTAATCTCTACACCACATACCTGACAACAAAAACTTAATTGATACTATGCCTAATGGTAAAAAGTGTTCTAAGTGGAATAATTTCTTGGGTTTTAGAATCTTTGCATATTAGTTACCTTAAAAAGGGATTATTCTTCGTACAGAGTGCTGAAAATAAACTCTGGAAAAAGAAGAGGAATAAGCAAGTGAAAGGTTTTTATAGTCTGAAGTTTTTTTTTCTGATTCCCTGGTTTACTGTCACCTCTCCAAATGTGAGACAAGACAAGTAGTTGAAATGATTATATGATGTAGTTAGAAGTGTAATGAAGAGTAAAAGAAAATCAAGTTAGGGATTTTTGATTACAGTGAATTTATTTGATGAAAGTGATATTGCTAGAGTTGCATTTTATTCTGTTTTCATCTCTTGGAAAATTACAACTTGTGTTTTCTTTAAAACCATTCCCATTATTTTTCTTTCTTAGTTGTGTCCAACCAGGAAGTGCGAATGAACTAATTTAGCCGTGTGTGAACTATTTGAAGTGAAAACACGAGTCCGACATGGAGGTGGGTTGTCTCCTGTGTTGCTAATCTCATTCTGGAAAAGTAATCCTAAAGAGTACCTGGTAGTAAAAAATACCTGAAGAAAAATGGTAAAGGCATAACTCTTGGTAGACTTCGGGAGAACAAAATTCATGAACGATGTTTGGCCTTTGTTGACGAATTAGCAATTCTGTCCAAGAACAGACAGGAACCTACTAAAAAACTTAACGAAATCGCATCAAAAATAGGACTTTATATCTCATACCAGAAAACCCACTACGTAGAAGTATCTAAATGGGCTACCAATGGCAATGCGATTTGTCAAAAGTCAAAATATCTTAAGTGACTAAATTTAAATATCTGAGAGAAGTCATCCGATCTTCAAGACTGAATCGTGAAGCAAAGAAAGAAAGGTTAAATAAAAGACACAGGGCCTATAGTCTCTCCTGGAACAAGTATAGTAAGAAATCTATTTCTGAAAATGCAATATTAAGGCATCATAACACTGTTATAAGCCTGAAGCCTGACTATAGGCCTATACTTCTGAAACACTAAACACTGAGGGTTAATCACTGATTAAAGATGGGGAAACCATTTCTATTGTTTAATATTGATATCATAATTATTATTTCAAGCTATATATTGCTTCTTTTTTACATATATAAGGCCACTATTTCACTTATTTTTCTTATTTTTTTAAATCTTTCCCGCGCTTTTCTAGTATTCTTTTTCCCTGCACTTTATCTACAATCTGCGACCAGCAAAAGCAATCCCACCTCATTTTTTGTTTACCCTTGTTTTTGGTTCCCAGAGTTGGTGTCCACATTGTGACTTCTTTGGTCCATCTTTTGTTTTGTCCTCATCAAGTGCTCTGCCCACATTTATTTTAGTCTTTTCATAATCTGTTCTGCATATCTAGTCTCCATTTATTCTCTGAGGATTCTGCTATTGATCTCATTTAACAGCCTGACACTTTTAACGAATCTTTTCATGGCCCTTTCGGTGACTTTGAACTTATTTTTTTTTTTGGTCAGAGTTCATGTTTGGTAACCATAAAGTAAACTTGGGACAATGCAAGTTTCTATTTTCCCTCCTTTCTCGATTTCCATTTGATATTTTTAAAAGTCCAGGATTTTGTCCATGTTAAGCCTATCTTTCTTTGTACTTCTTTTCCAGTCCTATTATGAAAACTCACAAGTTGTACATTGTTTCCCTCACATAATTAAGAGGTTTTCCTTTTGGGGTTACTACTTCTCTTTTTCTTCTTCTTCATTAATTTTAATCCTGCTCTTTTAGAATCTATTGCTAATTCACTAATCATGACTTCCATCTTCTCACTAGTCGTTGAAAAAAAACACCACATCGTTTGCAAATCACTGTTTAATATATTAATAGGTAAACAAGTGCTTACTGCTACAGTCTTTAATAATCACAAATTTACTTTTATTTCTTTTATTTGTCTCCTTGATACTTTGAGGATAGACTGAATTATGAAGTCTCATTACGCTCCAGGTTTCCTATTTCTTGGTCTTAGTGCTCCTTAGTCTCTCGCTCTTAAATCCTAAACTATTTTCTCAATGAATCTTTATATTCAAATCCATCAGTATTTATGGGCATGCAGATATCTGGCGTTAAGTATTGAGTTTGCTGTTTCTACTGGGCAGTGATCCATGTCATCTAGCTTTTAAAGGGTCCTAAGAATGTCTGAAATATCTTAAAGATGTCCATCAATACCTGGAACTAAGCATTATAGAAAGGAGTAGTTAATTTTAACAAATCCCTAAGCATTTAATACAGTTTCAATCGTATCTATGTTTTCTACATGTTCAGCTTCAATTGTTTTGCTTATTTACCTACTTTTATAAGAATTAACAATATTTTGTAACTTTCCAAAATTAAAACAATTGCAATTGAAAGCTGAACGTTTCTCAAAAGGGTTTTTTTCTCAATGATTCCTTGTATTCAAGTCTATCCAGTATTTCTTTAGTGTCACATATAGTAATATCACTTTCTGAGTTGTTTTCTAGTCTTTACAGTATGAAATAATATCATTCAGCGTAATATGTTATCTTAAAAGCAATTCTTGAATTTCCCCAATGTTCAGTCCTAAAATACTTTTAGTTGCCAGAATCAAATTTTCAAAGTATAAAAGTTGGAAAGCTGAAAAATAAAAAAATTAAATTTGTCAAATACTCATTTAACGTTTCTCGTTTTTGTATCCTAGTTAAACGTCAAAATAAAAATTTTCCGTCATACGTAGTCACATACTTGTTAACTGCCAAACGAAATAGTACTGATAACGAGTTAAATCCTCCTCCTATATCCTATTATACCTAAAAAAAATGAAAACGAAATTAAAACTGAACTATACCTCTACATAGTTTCATTCTAAAGCATGGTTTAGAAAAAGACATGAGTTTCCTTGCTAGAAGTGGAGTAAAGTTTCCTTGAATGACGAATTTGAAGATTTTCAGACAGCAAAATAAGAAATGTCATGAAATTGGAATACTCGGTTGGTGAGAAGACATGGGTTTCCTTGTTAGAAGTGGAGAAAAGTTTCCTTGAATGACGACTTGAAGATTTTCAGACAGCAAAATAAGAAATTTCATAAAATTGAAATACTCTGTTATATAGAATCACTTTACGAGTTGACTTGTTTCGAAAAAGCTTAGTACATGAAAAACGCACTCTCTGGTCTTTTCTCTACTCTTCGTTTGGTCGGCAGAAGCTTACGACTCTTTTACTGTGCAGCTGTATACTGTATGATTCTCTACGGTGTTCCAGTGTCGGCTGAAGAAATGAAATATTGACCTTCGATTCTCCAGAAATTACATTCCCTGGCAAAGGACTATTGTACAACGTATCATCTGGTTATATCGAACAGTTGGGTATGAGAGTTAATGAGTCTTCCCCATCACCTTTCGCTGGATCTGACGGCTGTGAACATCATGCAAGTGAACCTATACAAAGATAAAAACGATATATATATATATATATACGAAAATCTTCAAGTCGTCATTCAAGGAAACTTTTCTCCACTTCTAACAAGGAAACCCATGTCTTCTCACCAGCCGAGTATTCCAGTTTCATGACATTTCTTATTTTGCTGTCTGAAAATCTTCAAATTCGTCATTCAAGGAAACTTTAACGAGATATATATTTATATATTAATAATAACTGACGTTAAGGCTCTTACTGATCAGTACTACCAGACATAGATCCAGAAACTCCAGAACCCGAATAAAGAAATAGAAAATTTACTCAGTTAATACCTCTTGTTCTGCCGTCTTAGTTGGAGTACAAATTTGTGAAACTCACCTCCTGTCTCACCCAGCTTCTTACCAGCCATAGTTTCTTTGGAAGTTTTCTTCGACATCAAAAAAGGTAACACTTTGCAATGTGCTTACTGTACTGCTCCGTATGACGACATCTCTCAGGCAGTCGAAGATTATCCTGCATCCAAAATTACTCGTCAAAGCCTGAAAAGAAAAATCCCTGATATTAGTATGACGAATATCTTATCAGAAATAATAGATTGGTAGGACTTGTGAACTGTGGTGCTGGAATTTTATTAATATGAAGTCTGGGGGGTCTGATAGGCGAGAGGTCAGAGCACTCGCCCACTATTCCAAGGGCGTCCTTACCTAAAATGTTTTCCTTCAACTTATCCACTATCTTTTCAACCCAAAATTTCCTCCAAGGCTCACAACTTGGTAGTAATGATCAGTCAGCAAGTAAGCCTTCAACGAAAGGTAGCTGACTCATAATCAAACAAATTTTCAACTCATGTAACAACTTGCTCCAATAAATAGGAGTGAAAATGAGTTGAAAACGTAGTGATCCCCAGTTGGCTAAAACGAGGTAAAAAAAAAAGGAGTCTTGGTTGCAAAAACAACAAGAAAGGGTTCGTAATAAACAGAAGATTAATACCCAAAAAAATAAAATACAAATAAATAAATAAATAATATTGAATACAAAAAATAATTACAACATAAACTAAAAATTATTTGTAAAAATTGTCTGTCTTACTTTACGGTACGCCATCCAATTTCTCCACTTTCAATTTCAACTAATTTCTCTTTCTGGTTCATCTTATCAATTTTTTCTTCTAACACCATTAAACTGTTTTCAACCTTTCTGTTTCTCTCTTCTAATTATTATATAACTTTTCGAAACTCGTCTCTGAACCTGGTGTTCTCCTCGACAGCAAGAGCATTCTCCTTCTTTAATTCATGCCTGTACCGTACTTTGTATTCCTTCTTTCCTTCTTCCTATCCCAACTTCTCACCTAGAGAACAATAATTTCTAAGCCAACCATCTTGGGGAAAACACAGGTCTATTCCTCATCTAGGATGAGGTCTTTCAAGTAAGATTCTCTTCTAAGTATATACTTCCTACTTACCAGCCATCACGGGTTACGCCATTAGTACTTTTCCAGAAGATTCAGCCATTCTGACCTCGGACTCAGACTCATACCCGTCACTCGACACCTCCAGTGCCTCTTGAACAGAGTTGAGGACTAGTTCACAACATGAAGGGTAAAGGTTAAAAGAAGGCAAATATCTTGGGATCCATCTTGTTTGTAGATTGATTTGGAAGACCCTCCTTAAATCTAAGCGTGTTCAAACGCTGTTTGCTCTGAAATAAACGTCTGTGGGTAATGAGAAGCTGGTCCAAACTACATACTGGTAAAAAATTATTTATACAAAAATTTGTATATATTCACTTACCCAACTGGACCTCACAGAACTCATTTATGGTGCTCCTCAGCCAACTCCAACCTAAAAATCCTCGGACGTTCTCAGTCCAAAATCCTACAAATCATGATCAGCGCTCTATAGTTTCTTCCTCATAATGTCACCCAGGTTAATCTGGCAGTTCTCATTGTATGGGAGAAAGTTGGTGAATTCTTTCTCGAGTACTCCTCATGACTGACGGTCCTTCTCAATTCTTCTGTTGTGCCGTATTCTCATAACTAACGACACAACCTACACTTTTACACACCTTTCTAAGACAGGTGTTAGCTAGAAGCTATGTTAAAAGTGAAATTATAGCCAAGCTTAATAATTTTGTTCCCAATTTAGTTTTACCAATAGGGCTCAAACTTCTGTAATCCTATACATTTTTAGCCTTCTTAAAAAATTAAGTGTAGATACTGTCTCAGATTTTTTTAATACGAAAATAGTTGCTCTCAGGAAAAACTAAATTCGTTTTATATAGTTTTTAAATTTGTTATAGAGAGAACTGCGACTGGAGATCCAGATGAAACACAGCTCTATTCTATAGTTAATATTCGTTATACAGTTGGTCAGCTTGAATCTTACAATGGTTTATATTTCGTATTCTGTTCTCAGACCATCATTATACTCGATCAGTTATTCTCAACCTTTTTTTCGTCACGGCACTCTAACTATTAAATAAATTAAAAGGACATAGCTAATTAACTGTTATACCTATAATACGATATATTTTGTAAAAAGCTGGCGATAAATTTTCAATAGAATATAGAGTAGATCAGAACAGCATTAAAATGCCCAGGTAGAAAAATTCATTCTCCAAAAGCCTCCTTCGCCATTTTACTGTATACTTCCGTAAATTCTGACTTCAAGAATCCAGAAGGCACAATCAGTGATCTAAATATTTAAGGAAGAAGACTGGCTTCAATGGAAACGGACTTTTCATTTTTACATTTATATTTAAGAACTGAAGAAGAACTAAGGGCAGTTGTGGCTAATTGTAACTTATACTGTACATCGGCTGTTTGATGTAAACCCAAACATTTCCAACGTGTACCCCATAAGGTACTTTACCAATTTCTTGAGTTCTTCCTTCTCCTACATCTACCTCGTTTTTTGTACCTTAGTTTGTTCAGTAGATTCTCACAACATAGGAAAATCATTGTTTTGTTTGAAGGAATGGTTTCCAGTAAAAGAATTTTAGTCAAAAAACTATTATCTTGAATTCAAAGAGATTTATATTAGTTCTAGTAAAAGTGACAGTTATGTTACTTCATAAAGACATAGATCAAGAAAATAAACAATACATCAAATAATATTAATACTCAGAATTATATTGAAAGAATGAATTACAATTTTAATATTGAACAAGAATTCAAACACTACATTTTTATATTATCTGCAAGACAAAACGGAATTAAAATGAAAGAGGATAGTTGACATGACAATTTTATACGCATTTTAGGATTACAGTAAATCATTTTATAGCAGGGGTGTCAAATGAAATGTTTTGCGGCCCAGTAAATATATTTGAAAAGAAATGTGAATTAGAAACAAAAACCAGTAGTTTTAGCCAATAAAATTTTTCCCGAAATAATAAGAGAGAAGACATGTCAAGTATCAGGACATGAACAATAATTTAACTTTATACAGTATATGTTTAGTACAATGTACTGTTCAAAATGAAAATATTTCTTACTATGAAAATTGAATTTTTTTTGCCGCCTGCCAGTTAAGTACATATTTATAGTGTATAGTTAAGGATATAGTTAAGTATCGTGTATGTGGGTCAAGTTTGAGTTTAACATTTCTATTTTAGAGGAATAAACTTTCTGATGGAAGTATTTTCAAGGTTCAGGTTCAGCTACAGGAATGTTCAAAAACGGAGAAAAATTTAATTTTTTTTGGGAAAATCGAAAAGTTCTGGATCCCAGAGAATTTTGGGCAGAATCAATGATGGCGGTATCAATTTAATGTTAAGTGCGTACTTCAAGAACGCACTATGCACATCGGTTATTCTTTCAAAGATTTTTTCCAGCTCATCTTCAATTGCTCGCCTCTGATATGCGAAATACGTGAATTTACGAGAGTTGTACAGCAAAATGAGACGTTGGTATTCCTCCGATATTTCATTCAGTGTAAACAGCATTACCATGGCGTCCGCTGCCGTTCTGTCTAAGTGGCCTTCTTTCATTTTGAAGTGTATGATACTAGAAACAAAGAAATAACGTCAAAGCCCTGGAAATCTACACTCTTGAGTATGACTTTAAATTACTCTCTGAAATAATTATTTTCGAAATTCTCAATGGTAGTGTATGACCCTTCATCCAACATGGCCGCCCTTCCTTCAACTTGGGACCAATAAAAATTAAAAATTTTTAAGTATGACTGGAGAAAAAACAGTCAAATCACATCAATTAACAAATAGATGAGGAGAAACGCTTCCAGAATTAAAGTATAAAAACCTTTTATTTCACTATGACTAACCTTTTGGCAATTACAACGCAATAGATGTATCGAATAATAAGAGAATTTTCTCTAATTTTCAAGGCCACAAATTTAACTTAACTAATATAAATGTTAGCAATTGAAAAAATCTTAAAATGACTTACCTTGTATGATTAAAATCACTGAATTAACTGTTTCACAAATTATAGAATAAATTTTCCGAATTACAGCTGCAACAAATGTTGAAACCTCGGATATTCAGAACACAGTGAAAAGTTCCGAGCTTGCTCAGATCCCTCCTTTTGAGAAGCTGGAACAAAGATTAATCGATAGAATAGGCGTAGTGGAAAATTATAAAATCGGAGGGGGTCAAGCATAGGCTCGTTTTTTACTGAAATATATTTTGAGTGAAAATGATGAGTATTTGAAGGGTTGTAATTCACGATTATCTGATTTCGCCAGATGTTTGGTCTTTCCAAAAGCTTAAACTTTATAAATTAGGCTCAAAAAGAGGAAAAGATTATTTATCATTTTTAATTACAATTATGTCTAAAACATATTTTTCAAAAAATTACCTCCTAGCCATACTCCCTCCTACCTTACTTCTTTCTTTACTCATTTATTATAAACTTCTATTCATTTTTATTTTTTGGTCAGGTTATCTTCGGACCCCGTTGATATCAGCCTTTTTTATTTCTTCTGCCAAAAGTTTCTCACTTTCTGGCTATGTCGGTTTTTTCTGTTTTCCAGCCATTAGAAAGTGTCAGCCTTTGTTTAATTCGAACTCGTGTTAATAAAAATGGATTAGGATTCTTGCCCTTCAAGAAAAACAAACTTTACAACAACCCGAAAAGCTTACCAATTGATAAATAAATAGATACAGTCCTTCCTTTTTTTTTACATTGGCACATTAAACCCGGATAAATCTATCTGATTTTTTTCCTCTAATTCAAATAGTTTTACTACTTTCCTCTTCTTCTTTTCCTTCTCTCTGCCCTGTTTTCTATTCTTCCTCTTTTTCTATCTGTATCATTCCTTCCCTTCCTATCACTATCTTTAAAGTAACCAGTAGGGTATCAAGCTTATGAGAATTACATTCTTAGACTGAGAGTACGTGGTCCGGGTTTGATCCCCATAACTAGATCCCATAAGTCCAGATGGGTTTCATGGGTTTCTCTTGTATTATATATGAGCAGAATATCTTGTCATGAGCCAGAGAAGTTTATTCAGAACTAACTGAACTTGGAAGGCTCATATTGAAACTAAAGGAGTCAATCTACGGTTAAGATGGATACCGAGATTTTTAATTTGGAATGACTGGGGAACGGGATAACCATTAAGCAAGACAGACAGACAGTAGTAAGAGATACTGCGAAAGCTTTTATTGTTTTCCATAAAACGTATGACCTTTAAGAAGATTCTAAAAATTATGTTTAAGTGAACCCTAAGTACATTCATAGCTCGCTATACGGCCGCTTTTTATACGGCATTTCGTTGAACGGCCTTCTTCAACTATGACACGTTTTCGATTTACGGTTTAAAATTTTTCGCTATAACGGCAAAAATGCGTCAAAAGCACTGGTACAGAAGATAATTTCCATCCTGAAATTAGGCAAAACATTTTGGATCTAGAACATGATCTCTGCTTTGAAGATTTGAACGAACGTGATGTGCGTGATCTACTTAAAGCTCCTTTATATGAGGAACTCATTCAGGTGCAAGCAGAACTGCCATTTGATGGAGAGACAGAGCCTGTTGTGCTCAAACAGCTAACATCAAAAAAATTGTCGAAAACTTTTTTCTATTTCGAACAAGGAATAAACATCCTCCTTGAAAACGATCCTGATGTCGAAGGTAGCGCTAAAGTTTCTCGAGGAAGTAACTCAATCATTAGCTCTTATAAATTACTGAAGAACGAAATAGACAAGAAAGGCAAGACAAACAAGTCTGGGTAATTTTTTAAAGCCAGGCCCATCCTTACCAGCGAAAAGCTAAGGTGATGTTTAGATTACCATTTTTCGTCGTCTTCTGATTAAAGTCATTTTTATAAATTATGTATGTATGTATACACATATTTTATGTAACACGAAGTTATTTTATTTTTATTCATAGATTATTGTCGGTTTTTTGAATATCTTATTATTTTATGTACAGATGTTTGTAGTTGTTATGTATGTATTTTTATTTAAATGTGATAAAATGCATTTTGAGCGATAAACCTTGTTACATATTTCACAAATTTAGAACAGATCCCATTGAATTTGTATTAGAATAGTTGACTTTTGAAACGGCTTTTCGCTTTACGGTCAAGTTTTAGGAAGATATCTAAGCCGTAAAGAGAGTAATGGGTGTATTATAAATTTAACCAATTTCGGCTAAATAATGAGAAAATAAGCATCGTCTCATGAAAAGTGCCCAATAGTGACCGCAACTGACCATCTTTTTTGGCTCTCCCTTTCCCTTTCAGGCCTTTTAAAGATGGCCAATATTAAATATCGTATAGTCAAGAGGATACTCCTCTCCCTTCGCATCCTGTATACTAGTCCTATTACTGCGCTCTTCTCTCATCTATCTCTCTATCTAGCAGTACCACCAGGTAAAAGTAGTAGGGAAGTTGGGCCCAGTAGACATTGTGATGACCATAATTTTAAAAATAGCGGGGCAATTCCCTTTCTATTAGAAATCGTTATAGAAAATATCATTAATGATCGATTTAGTATAAACAAATTGTGTTTTATGTTTTTATTAAATTGTCATTTAATCTAATTTCCTTGAATAGTGTTTCATACATTCAATTGGTCCTTTCCTACTGAAAAGAAAACACTGAAACAAAAGGAATCCAGTCAATCCACGGTCAAGATGGATGCCAAAGCATTTAATTTGGAATGACTGGGGAAAGGGGTTACCATTAAGAAAGACGGACAGTTAGGTACTGCGAAAGTTTTTATTTTCCTCCATAAAACGTATGACTTTTAAAATGATTCTGAAAATTATATTTAAGTGAACCCTTAAGTATTATAAATTTACTCAGTTTTGGCTAATTACTGAGAAAAAAAGGTATCAACTCCAAATGATATGATCCAGAATACAATGGCCACTAGAAAGTGGTTTTGGGAAAAACGCATTTCGCAGATCTTAGGTGAGTCCATAAAAAAATATACTTGCGAGAATTTGTTCAGGAAATTTCGGTTTTAGAGATGAAAACCAACATTTTGTTTTTCCTCATGAAATATTCCACTTCTCCTCGTTTCCTTCTTCTCCGTTCCCCTCTTACCTTAAAGCTCTAAGCCTCTCCAAAAGCTTCCGTTTTTTCTGTCCAAACTAGTCTGTATTCATGGGCTACGGCGCAGAAATCTTTACTGAATCGGCGAACTGAGCGAGAATAATAATAATAATGAAACAGGGACGGAGTAGGTACTTTGTTAACACAATTTGAACAAATTGAAAATTCATCACGAGGCCAAATCTAACATTTTCTAATTTTCAAGTTTTTTGGTTTTGTTTTTGTTTTTGAAAAAGTGAGGGAACCTTTCTAAGACATCTGGAAATGTGGCCCAGCTGTGTGAGATTTTTACCCACTCAACCCACACTCTCCTTTTTTGCTGGAAAACGTCGGACAGCTGGACTATCCTGGCCAGGCAGACCGACGGAAAAAGAGAGAAGTTGGGATCAGATGGGAATTAACTCCTGGCAAGAGGATGATAAAAGTCTGAAATTCTGAGGCAAAGTGAGAAGGGTAGGATCTAAACGGTAGGAGAAATAGACGGTACGATGTCAGAAGAGATGGCAGGTCTAAGAACAGGATGAAAGTGTGGGAGGAATACGTACCACAGAGACAGTTAGGAATGACAGCGGACAAAAAACAATGGAGGGAGGATAGAAACATCCGTGGCCAACGAGAACAAGAAAAGAGCCGTGATTAGCTCAGTGAAAAGATAGAAAGCAGGAAGACAGAAATCGTGAGATTGGAAAGAAAAGGCGGAACGTATCCAACCGAAATATTCAGAAGTTAGGAAGATTAGTTTGGAAAGTTTGATACTCGTTGCAATACAATGACTGTTATTTTATAAGAAGTAAGTGCATAAAGTAACATGGAACTAAAGTAATTGAAAATCATAAATATATGTCATCAATAATGATGACAAAGTTATAAGTAGATAATGCATATAAAGAGATAAGTAGATATAAGCAGATAATGAACAAAAATAAGTAGAGCAACAAAAACTAAAACAAATAAGTAAATGAACAATAATCAAATAAATAGGTAAATAAATAGGTAAATACTTGGAAATATAAATTAATTCCACAATTAAGGCAAAACTTTTTATCTATAACCAAGCACCCATAAAGAAAAATAAAGCTCATATTTTGAACTTAATTTATTGACGATTTATTTGTAAATTTATTTTGCTTATTTTTTTATTAATTGTTCAAATGCCCTATATATTTATTGCTTTTCATATGTTCTCGGGTGGTCTCTGGTATAGCCCTCAAGTCAGAATGAGGTGGAAGAGGATTTTGTCCAGTTTCTTGAACTTGATTCATGAAAAATGGGAAGAAAGACCCGCATGAAAAGCAAATTAAGTGATATTTGTGTAACTATGTATATACTTAGGTAAAAATAAATAAATGTATAGTTTATAATAGTAAACCCAAAATGAAAAACTGGATTGAAGCTCAAATATCTAAAATTTTTATGTTTTTTTAAAAAAAAGATTTTGGAGAGCCACTGAAATTTTTTAAAGAAAATTTTATAAGGTGGCTCGTTTTCTCGAGATTATTGACTTTTCCCTCACATTCGCTGCAAAGTCCGGGCGAGAAAATTTCCTTCAGAAACTCAGAATTTGCCTTTTACCTTTCCCTCCTAAGGAACATGTCCATTTAGAGATTGTATGAGAAGCTGGAAGGAATTTTTCAAAATTAAAAAAGAACGACTCTAACGGCGTTCTCTAGGAGTAGGAGTTGACTTTAATTGAGACATGGTTGTATATATCGAGATGCTATTTTGAAGAAAATATTAATGGTTTAATGTACTTAAACAAAATTATTTTCTTATGAAAATAAAATATTTGACTTTTATACCCCATCCTATCTCTAAGTGAGAGATTAACAGCTAACAGCAAAATAACTAGAAAACGGACCAGTGTTTTAGCCCCAGGAGTTGTATAAACGAATGTGACTAAATGTACAGTCTGTGGGGTATATAAGATTTAGGAGAGAGGAAGAAAGAAAGAGAAAGTATAGAAGAAAGAAAATAAAAGAGGCATAAATTTAGGGATAGGAAGGGATAAAATGAAAGAGATAGAAAAAGAGAAAGAAAAGAAAACAGGACACAGATTGAGAGAAGAGGAGAAGAGAATAGTATTATAGTAAAATTATTTAAATTTTAGGAAAAATCAGGTAGCTTTATCTATTTAGTGAGCCAAAATACAAATACAAGAAGGAATCTCTATCTATTTGTTTATCAACTAGAAAGCTACTCTGGTTTTAAAACTAGTTTTTTGTGAAGAAAAAGAATTTTTAAAGTTTGAAGCAAAGTTGACACTCTCTCTAAATGCTGAAAAACAGAAAAAAAAGCCAGCCAGTGGCAGAGAGTGAGAGACTATTTGCATAAGAAAGAAAAATTGTTGATATCAACGTGGTCCGAAGATAACCTGACCAAAAAAATTAAGTTAATAGAAATTTGTAATAAATGGGATTAAGAAAGAAGATGAGAGGTAGGAAGAAGCAGAGCAGTGATCACATATATTTCGCTAATTCGCATTTAGTATAGTCATCAACCTCATGCCATCTCAAAACAAACCGCTTCTAGTATACAAATTGCAAGAGTCGGTTGTGGTTCTACCAACCACTCATATTATTGTTCAATATATTCAGATTAAAACATATTTGATGATTTCAAACATAATTGATTACAATTTTCTTTTTCTTCTTTTGGGATTTATTCATCCCTGCAAACTACAACAGTTCGAATTCTTTTCGAAAAAGTCGCCTTCCCTTTTTTTTAAATTTCTTGTCGATTTCATCTTGTCCAATGTCTGGAGAATGTTACCATTACTACTACAAGACATCAAATCCATTGTTAATTCATTTTTTCCAGAATTCAATGCTCTTTATTTTTCGGTTTGTAAGGCCTTTGTATATAATCCAGGAATTCATTAAAACTGGGTTTAGACAAAGATCAAATAACTTTTTTCCTGGAGGGATTATAAGTTTTTCGTAAAGTTCTGCCACCATAAAAGTCCAGAACACAAATGAGATCATTTGTTGACCAGTGTTGGGTTCAAAGTGACTTCCCATGAGCTGGAGAAGTTTATTCAGAACTAACTGAACTTGGACGACTCACATTGAAACACAACCAGTCCAGGTCAACCTAGGGTCAAAATGGATACCGAGGTATTTAATTTGCGATGACTGGGTAAAGGGGTTACCATCAAGGAAGGCAGACGGGCAGAAAAGTACTGCGAAAGTTTGTATTCTCCTCCATAAAACATATGACTTTTAAGAAGATTCTGAAAATTATGTTTGAGTGAACCCTAAGTATTATAAAATCCCGATTTCGACTAATTAATGAGAGAATAGGTATCACCCCAAAAGAAAAGAAAGTATGTCTCTGGTATCACCTCCAGATGATATGATCCAGAATACAATTACAGCAAAGAAAGTATGGGTCTGGTTTTCGGAAAAAACGCATCTTAAAGATTTTAAGCCAGCCCAGAACAAAAATTTACGTGTGAAAATTTGTTCCGGAAATTTCGGTTTTAGAGATGAAAACCAATATTTTTGTTTTTCCTCATGAAATATTCCACTCCTCCTCGTTTCCTTCTTCTCCATTTCCTCCTTCTCCGCCCCCTCTCACCTTAAAGCTCTAAGCCTCTGCAAAAGCTTCCTTTTTTCTGTCCAAACTGGTCCGTATTCATGGGCTACGGCGCAGAAATCTTTACTGAATCGGCGAACCGAGTGAGAATAATAATAATGAAACAGGGACGGAGTGGGCACGTTTTAAACACAAGTCGAACAAAACTGAAAACTCATCACGAGTCCGAATCTAACATTCTCTAATTTTCCGAGCTTTTTTTTGCTATTGAAAGGGGAAAATGAGGGAACCTTGCAAAAGGCATCTGGGAAGGTTGCCCAGATGTGTGCTATTTTTACAACCGAACCCAAACTCCGAAGGTATCCAACAGAAAAGTTCAGAAGTTGGGAAGTTTAGTTTGGAAAATTTGATACTTGGCTCCAATACAATGGCTGTTATTTTAGAAACCATTATGTCCATAAAGTGACAGAATTGAATTAATTGAACATCTTAAATATTAGTCATCAATAATTAAGTGCGGTAGATGATGAATAAAAATTAGTAACAACAAAATTAGTACAGCAACCAAAAACTGAAATAATTTCATAAACCTAAAACAAAGCTTGTAGTCTTTAATGCAGAGTACCCTACGGAAAGAGAAAAAAGAAATAGATGAATAAATAAACAAAGACAATTAAATAAACAACTTAAAATAATTCATCATTTTCCCTTTAGAATGTCTTTGTAGGTGCAGGGGGAGTCCTGCTTCTACCAGATTTTTATATCTTTCATTATATTTTGATTTTTGTATTTTGCTGTACTGCTCTTCTGTTTGGGCCTCTCTGCTCCTTCTCACCAGCTGTTCTACCACATTTTCTCCACTTTCTGACCTCCTCTTTAATTCGATGAGTGATCATTCCTTCGTTTCTAAGTATTTCCTACAGCTTTTTTCCCAGCCTGTTTCTTTCTTCTTGGGTTTCTCTATTTCAACCATACATTCCTTTAGCAGGCTGTTGTCTCTCTCCTTATTTTCTCTTCAAATTTAATCGCTCTCTTTCCTGTCTCTATGCATACCTTGTCTCTTTTGCATTCCTCGAGAACAATATATCCTGGAGCCATGGGATCTACTCCCAGAGTCCGCTCGAGGTACCTTTCGTGGATTCCTTCCAATTGTCTGTGTTCTTGCCATCCCCAAACTTCTGCTGAGTAGGTCATCACGCTTTTCACCAGAGAGTCAAACATGTCAAACATCTTTGTTTAAAATTCCCCGGGAACAGACGTTCCCCAATGCTCCATGTGCTCTTCATATTTATGACCGCCCTTCTGGCAACTTCTCTTATATGATTCTCAAAGCTCCCATTCTTTTAAAAGGTGGTTCCTAGATACTGGAAACTTTCTGTTTCTTCTATTTCTTTTTCTTTCTTCACCAAGATCACCACATTATCTGCATATACTAACGACCATGTTTTTCTTTTTCCTATCACTATTCCACCGTCTTGTCTTTTTCTAAAGACCTCTTCTAGATCTGCTAAATATAGGGAGAACAGCCTTGGGCTCAAGGGGCAGCCTTGTCTTAGTCCTTTTTGGGTCCAGAATTCAAATGTTTCTTTCTCCTCTATCTTTATTGTGCATATAGTTTCCCTGTATATTTCCTTTATGGATTTGCATATTTGGGGGTGGATTTTCATCTTTCATTATTTTCCACAGTTCGTCTCGGTCCACTTTATCAAAGGCTGCCTTGAAATCTACAAAGAATGCTACGAGGTGTCCACATTTTTCTTTGATGTATTAGTTTATGGCCGTGCTCAGAATGTAGATGTTGTCTATTGTGCCCCTACCTTTACTGAAGCCTGCTTGTGTGTCTGGTAGCAGCCTTTTCTCTTCAATTTCTTTTTCTAGAAGTCTTCTGATCAGTTCAGCGTATTACAGCGTATACGCCAAACTACCTATAACATTTTTTTGTTTATTATTCGTTCAAGAAGAAACTTCCTATACTTAAAACGTCGAGTGATAACATGTTCTAGAGTTTTATTTTCGTTAAACCTCTCACTTTCTGGCTATATTCTGTTTTTCCTGTTTTCCAGTGTTTAGGAAGAGTATCAGCCTCGGTTTGTTCAATTATTTATGGAAATTTATATTTGCGTTGCTTGTGGAGAAAAAAACTGATAATTTTTACTAATTTTAACGTAGTTGGAGTTATTTTTCTTCACCGAAAACTAGATTTAAAAAAACCGGAGTAGCTTTTTAGTTGATACAGTTTCCTTCTTTCTAAGGACTCTAATTTATTATTAAGAGTAATAAATAAATAAATAATAGATCTGTGCAAACACAATAT
This sequence comes from Columbicola columbae, assembly GCA_016920875.1. Classification (NCBI taxonomy): domain Eukaryota; kingdom Metazoa; phylum Arthropoda; class Insecta; order Psocodea; family Philopteridae; genus Columbicola; species Columbicola columbae. The sequence continues at coordinate 55,945 of JADMLL010000051.1, forward strand.
TCATTTTTTTATAGAATTTATGTGTTTCTTGCGATATATACAACCATGTCTCAATTAAAATTAACTCTTTATTCCTAGAGTACGGAGGAAAATAGGCAACACCCCCAAATGACATGTTCCAGAATACAATTACAGCAAAGAAAGTATGTCTCTGATTTTGGAAAAACGCATTTCACAGACATTAAGCCAGCCCAGAACGAAAATATACTTGTGAGAATTTTTTTCAGGAAATTTCGGTTTTAGAGATGAAAACCAACATTTTTGTTTTTCCTCATGAAATATTCCACTCCTCCTCGTTTCCTTCTTCTCCGTTTCCTCCTTCTCCGTTCCCCCTTACCTTAAAGCTCTAAGCCTCTGCAAAAGCTTCTTTTTCTGTCCAAACTGGTCCGTATTCATGGGCTACGGCGCAGAAATCTTTACTGAATCGGCGAACGGGTGAGAATAATAATAATGAAACAGGGACGGAGTGGGTGCGTTTTAAACACAAGTCGAAGAAAACTGAAAATTCATCACGAATCCGAATCCAACAGTCTCTAATTTTCCGAGCTTTTTTTGCTATTGAAAGGGGAAAATGAGGGAACCTTGCAAAAGGCATCGAGAAAGGTGGCCCAGCTGTGTGAAATTTTTACCCACTCAACCCATATTCTCCTTTTTTGCCGGACGGTCTGTGAGAAACGTCGGACAGCTGGACTATCCTGGCCAGGCAGACGGACTGTAGACATATAAGAAAATAGACAAAAGAGTAGAGGACAGAGAAAAAGGGAAAACGAAAAGAGAAGGAAGAGAAACAGTGATAATAGCTTGGACAGGACAAGAAAAAGAGAGAGAACGTGGGATCAGATGGTCATTAACTTCTGGCAAAGAGGGTGAAAATGGTCTGAAAGTCAAAGTGCCAAAACCTGAAGGCCAAAGCCTGAGTCATAGTGAGATATAGGATATAGGAGCCGTAATGGGAGGGTAGAATCTAAAAGGTAGGATCTGAGAAGAGAGAAGGGTGAAGAGGTAATAAACGGTAAGGTGTCAGAAGAGATGACAGGTAGTAAGAACAGGATGAAAGTCTAAGAAGAAGCCACAGGGGCAGTTAGGAATGAGACAGCGGACAAAAACAACCGAGACAGTACGGAAAAGGTCCTTGGCCAACGAGAACAAGAAGAGAGGCGTGATTGTGCCATTGAAAAGAAAGGTAGAAATCGTGAGGTTGGAAAGAAAAGGCGGAATGTATCCAACCGAAATGTTCAGATGTTGGGATGTTTAGTTTGAAAAGTTTGATACTGGCACAAATACTACGACTAATATATTAGAAACCAGAACGTATCTTTTAACATCAAAAAGGGCCCCAATTATACAAGTCAAGTGTCAGGTATGACTAAGTAGAGATTTAACGAACTCGATATAATTTCAAGTTGTGTTTAAAATAACTTTTATTCTGGATATGTTAATAGTGTGGAATCAGAAGATTTTGGGAATTCACTTCTAAAGTCTTTCTTTGTCATCTCAAAGTTATTGTTTTTTTGTAGAAGATGACTTGACTTTGTCCTCACAATAAAATATAGAACTTCATAAATAATGGTCGACTTGTTGTATTTGAATATCTTCTTCTTTCCTTTGTCAAAATTCGCCGAGATTTAAAATAATTTTGTTATGTATTAATTTATTCAACGTGCATTTATTGAATTATTTATGTAGTAAATAGCAGTCATGTTAAAGAATATTAAAATTGTTTATATCAATATTAAGCTCATTTATCACGCTATAACAGTAAAAGTTTAACCTCTCACTTTCTGGCTATATTCTGTTTTTTCTGTTTTCCAGTGTTTAGTGAGAGTGTCAGCATCGGTTTGTTTAATTATTTAAAGAAATTTATATTCGTGTTGCTTGTTAAGAAAAAGCGACGATTTTTACTAATTTTAAAAGGGTTACAATTATTTTCCTTCATGAAAAACTAGCTTTAAAAAAATCAGAGTAGCTTTCTAGTTGATTAATAAATAGATACAGTTTCCTTCCTTTTAATTTTACCTCGGCTCACTAAACCCAGATAAATTTACCTCATTTTTCTCTAATTCAGATAATCTTACTACTGTCCTCTTCTCCTCTTCCTTATCTCTGCCCTGTTTTATTTTCTTCCTCTTTTTCTATCTATTTCATTCTATCCCTTCCTATCACTATTTTTATGCCTCTTCTATTTTCTTTCTTCTATATTTACTCTTTCTGTCTTCCTCTCTCTTATATCTTATCAACCATAACTGAACCTTTACTCACACCCGTTTATATAACTCCTGGGATTACGACGCTGGCCTGTTTCCTAGTCACCTAGGCCCTTTAAAGAAAACCACATAATCTCCCTTCTAGAGATAACTGACAGTTAGTAAAGTCAAATAACTTATTTTCATAAGGAAATAAGATTTATTTAAGTATGATAAATAAAAATTTCAAGCATTTCAATCCATTTAAGGATTCAAATTTATTATTAAAAGTAATGAATAAACAAATAATAGATCTGTAACAAATAAAATATTCTTTTTTTTTGAGTATTTATGTGTTTCTTGCGATATATTCAACCATGTCTCAATTAAAATCAACTCCTTACTCCTAGAGTACGGCCTAAAGTCATTTTTTCTCGATTTTTGAATAATTCCTACCAGCATCTCATACAAACTCTATAAGGACATGTTCCTTAGGAGGGAAACGTAAAAGACGAATTCTGAGTTTCTGCAGGAAATTTTCTCGCCCGGATTTTTCAGCGAATGTGGAGGAAAAGCCGATAATTCCTGGGCACGAGCCACCTCTCCTCAATTCTCGGGCATGAAAATTCTCCCTAACAAAATTTTAATGGCTCTTCCAAATCTTTTTATTAAAAAACACCAACATTTTATATATTTGAGTTTTAATCCGGTTTTTCATTTTGGTTATTATTATTATTATAAACTATACATTATTTTTTACATAAGTATATGCATTAGAGTGTCCCAAAAAAAAATAAAAAAATTCTTTTTTTAAGGACGCATACCCTCTTGTTTTTTAGACTGATGTTAAAACAATCGCAGGTGAAATTTCAAGTACTTAGGACTACAGGAACCGGTGCCGACTTGCACCGAAACATAGTACTTCTTAAGAGCTTCAGTGAACGTGAGCATACATGTTGACTAGTTATTATATGGTTAGTAGACGCATTGTTTTTATATAGTCAGTGCAGTTACACAGTTCTAAATGAAGTATACTTATAGTCGGAGACGCCAAAAATCAAATAATAAGTTCGAAACTACCTTCTAATTGGCAAGGTCTGGCAGTTCTGTTTTACAGTACTAGTGAAGTGTGTTTAACTATCTCTCGAAGGCCCAAACTTTGCTATTCACACATCCATTATCCATTGGCAAAAGGCCCTCGTGCTGACAAATCTTCACCTAGTTGTGTGAAATATATTGGAACATAATAAAAATTTATTCAAAGAATTAATTTAAAAGTATGTAAGGTAGTAACATAATAAAATAAATTTACCAATAAATCGTCCAATTTTATCTTTTCAATGGTCCAATCCCTTCTTGTTCTCGTTGGCCACGGACTGTTTCTTTCCATTGTTTTTGTCAGCTGTGTCATTCCTAACAGCCTCGGTGGCACGTATTCCTCCCACACTTTCATGGTGTTCTTAGACCTGCCATCTCTTCTTACATCGTACCATCTATTTCTTCTTCTTCACCCTTCTCCCTTCTCCCTTTCAAATCCTATCGTTTAGATCCTACCCTTTTCACTTTGACTCAGACTTTCAGACTTTTATCATCTTCTTGCCAGAAGTTAATGACCATCTGATCCCACGTTCTCTCTCTTTTTCTTGTCCTGTCCAAGCTATTATCACTGTTTCTCTTCCTTCTCTTTTCGTTTTCCCTTTTTCTCTGTCCTCTACTCTTTTGTCCATTTTCTTATATGTCTACAGTCTGTCTGTCTGGCCAGGATAGTCCAGCTGTCCGACGTTTCTCACGGACCGTCCGGCAAAAAAGGAGAGTGTGGGTTGAGTGGGTAAAAATCTCACAGCTGGGCCACCTTTCCAGATGTCTTTGAAAGGTTCCCTCACATCCTTTCTAGAAAAAAAAAACTCGGAAAATTAGAAAATGTTAGATTGAAACTCTATGAATTTTCAGTTTTGTTCAAATTGTGTTAAAAACGTACCCACTCCGTCCCTGTTTAATTATTATTATTCTCGCTCATTTCGCCGATTCAGGAAAGATTTCTGCGCTGTAGCCCATGAACACGTACCAGTTTGGACAGAAAAAAAGGAAGCTTTTGCAGAGGCTTAGAGCTTTAAGGTAAGGGGGAACGGAGAAGAAGGAAACGAGGAGAAGTGAAATGTTTCATGAGGAAAAACAAAAATGTTGCTTTTCATCTCTAAAACCCAAATTTCCTGAACAAATTCTCACAAGTATATTTTCGTTCTGGGCTGGCTTAAATTCTTTAAAATGCGTTTTTGAAAACCAGACCAATACTTTCTTTGCTGTCATTGTATTCTGGATCATATCATCTGGAGGTGATACCTATTTTCTCAATAATTTGTCGAAATGGGCTAATATACAATACTTAAGGGTTCACTTAAACATAATTTTCAGAATCTTCTTAAAAGTCATACGTTTTATGGGGTTTTAAAGAGAATTGCCCCGCTATTTTGTAAAATTATGGTCATCACAATGTTTACTGGGCCCAACTTCCCTACTACTCCTACCTACCGGCACTGCTAGATAAAGAGATAGATAAGAGAAGAGCGCAGTAATAGGACTAGTATACAGGGTGCGGAGGGAGGGGAATATCCTCTTAACTTATATTTAATATTGGCCATCTTTAAAAGGCTTGGATTTGAAAAGGAGAGCCAAAAAGATGGTCAATCGTAGTCATAATTGAGCTCTTTGTAAAGTTTTAAAATAGTCTTTCCTTTTCTAATAAATTTCGGTGTAACAATTTCATTAATTATCAAAAACTCTGCGTGGGATTAACTGCCAAATAGTATTAAGTTTTTTCCTCTAGAAAAAAGAAACTTTCAAATTATTGTCGTGTTAGAATTCTCAAATTATTTTAAGGACTTTTAATATGGAAAATAAAATTTTCAGAAGAATAGGGGGAAAGGTGGGATAGTTGATCCCTGTTTTGGTTTTCTTTTAATAATTCCAACTATCATAATGAAATTGAAGTTTTTTTCAACGAGGCATGTATCTATGTTCCAGACCATTAATTATGCACCTTTGAAGACCTTCTGATTTGTCGAACAAAGCGGCAAATCAGTTTCTTTTCAAACTGCTGCACAAGGATCAACTATCCCACACCAGAGGTATACTTGATCCCGGAGAGTGGGTTATTTGATCCCGGAGGATCTATCATACTATCCGCCAAAGTTTCGACTAAAAATGCTTGAACTAAATTTGAAAACAGAAATAAACTATTGTAAACAAACTGACTTTTAATGGGGTGTAATTGGCAATTATACAAGTACTTAGTTAAAAAAAAAAAGTTTTGTCTTTGAAAGTTCTTATATATTTCTTTTCTTTCCTTAGCTGTATACCTCCATGGCATTTGAAGGCTATTAAACCTAATTCTTAAACATGAGACACATATAAAAGAATCATAAGAGGATATTATATAGAATAAGAGAATACTTGATTCTAGGATCAAGTTCTCAATCAAGATCAGGATTCCCTATATGAAGGGATCAACTATCCCGATGCGACCATTTTTTCGAAAATTGGAAAAACCAGTAAGTAGTCAAGCAAATTTGTTGTGGAAATAATCGCCTTTAAATAGCTAAATAAACACAGTATTTCAGGAAAATAAGCAATAAATCGTAAAGCACACGACTTACCGTGCACAGGTATCAAAAAGTTGGATTATGAGAAAAATCAAATTTTCTAATTTAAAAGCAACAAGTTATTTTTCAAAAATGAGATAAACAAGATTTAGTACTCATCATGGCTGCTACCTGATGTCGCCAACAGCGCAAAAAAATATTCTCCCCCAAGAGCCAATTTTGAAGGGGGATCATGTATCCTACAGGATCAACTATTCCACCTTTCCCCTACATCCTTTCTGATCATCCTGACATGTGAAAAGGAGGCTCTTTTCCACCCCAGTGGAAATACAATATTGCCATTTTTTCAGGTTGTCTTAGAAAAGCTGTAAAAAGCTATCCAGAAATCCTAGACTCAAAGAATTTAGGTGAATAAAATATATTACAAATAAAAGTAGCATTTTTGGTTGGAGAAAAATACTGGGGTCTCTTATTTTAGCAGGTTATTGCACTAATTTTAGGATTTTGAAAAATAGAATGTTTCCTATGACTGAAAATAAGACTTCTCAAGAAAATTCTCTATTGAAAATAAATTTTAGGCTTTAGAATTTAGTTTTTTGTAGGAAAAGCCATTTTTTGTAAAGGACCTTTTGTATCATATTTGGGGAAGGTGAAGTGAATTTTTCACTCCCGGGATTTTTAGAATTTTTCCTAAAGGGTTTTTGCCAAAACTAAATCTATTACCGGAAAAAGAATTTATCTAGTTTTCTTTGAAAAGAATTTAATTCTGTTTTGGGAGAAAACCTTTCAAAGAAGGAAAGTTCTAAAGGGGTAAGCTTCTTGAATAAAAGTAATTCCACTATTTTAATTAGACTGGATTTTTTCAATTCTTTCTTTAAACAAAAAACAATTTTTTTAACATACAACAAATAAGTACAATTCTAAAAAAACTGGCAAAAGGAACTCGACAAACAACAGACCTGTTTTTTTATTTGACATATACTTTCATGCTTATCAATCAGTAGCTAAACACTTGTGTTATCAAGTCTTCTTTTCAAGTTTATCCAAGAAGCTGACCAGGAACGCCGTTGTTTTCCATTGACACCCCTCCTATACAATCTCCTTGGCACTGATATTTTCTTCCCTTGTCCCAGGAAGAAAACTATTCCGTTCTTCCTTCATTGCGAGACAGTCCAAAAACATATGGTTTCGATTGAGGCCAGTGTTGCACAGCCTACACACATAGAGCTTCCCCACCTTACCTTTGTACATGTGCAATCCCAACCTGGGCGATGCCAGAGTCCTTCTTTTCGCCCCAAAAACCACCTCCAAGTATGGTGCACCGTTCTTCTGGTACCGCAACTCCTTGAAGAAACCCATGGGGGTTTTGTTCATGGATATTCAGCTTCTTGGAGATTGCTCCCTTGATGTCTTTCTCACTTTTTCTTGAGTTCTTCGCACTCCACCAGTTGATCAAGCTGCAGTTTCTTGATTAACTCCATCAACCTATGAGATCATGTATCGCTTCCTCCTTTTATCATCAGCCCGGCGCATTTATTCTGAGATGATCCTAAACGGATAATAAGAAAAAGTTACCTCAGGGATAACAGCGTTATTCAGATAATTTAGCTCTTATGGATTATTTGGTTTACGACCTCGATGTTGAATTAGGTCACCTTTTTGACGAAGAAAGCAAAAAAGTCAGTCTGTTCGACTGTTAAAAACCTACATGATTTGAGTTTAAACCGACGTGAGTCAGGTTGGATTCTATCTTCTCTTAATTTTTTCTTTTCAGTACGAAAGGACCATTTGAAAGTAAAGCAACATTATTCAACAAAATTGGTTTTAAAAAAAAGTTTGTTTATGATTAGTTAGATAGCTAGACGATAAGTTTTTCTATAACAATTCCTAGTAGAAGAAAAAAGGCCCCGCCATTTTTATAATATTATGGGCATAACAATTTCTACTGGATCCAGACCCTACCCCCCACTGCCTACCGGTATTCGGAAGGGGAAGAGGAAAAGCCAAAAAAGATGGTCAATCCTAGTAAATATTGAGCACTTCTATAAGTCCATTTCTTCTTGTTCAATTTCTGATCTCAGGAAAATATGCTAAAATTTTATCTCGAAACCACACACTCACCAAGTACTGTCTGTCGGTGAGGTGTGAAACACGAAAATTTCATATGGTCAATGCGGGTCTTTATTTCTAAAAGAAAAGAAAGTATGTCTCTGGTATCACCTCCAGATGGTATGATCCAGAATACAATTACAGCAAAGAAAGTATGGGTCTGGTTTTCGGAAAAAACGCATTTTAAAGAATTCAAGCCAGCCCAGAACGAAAATATACTTGTGAGAATTTGTTCAGGAAATTTCGGTTTTAGAGATGAAAACCAATATTTTTGTTTTTCCTCATGAAATATTCCACTCCTCCTCGTTTCCTTCTTCTCCATTTCCTCCTTCTCCGCCCCCTCTCACCTTAAAGCTCTAAGCCTCTGCAAAAGCTTCCTTTTTTCTGTCTAAACTGGTCCGTATTCATGGGCTGCAGAAATCTTTTCTGAATCGGCGAACCGAGTGAGAATAATAATAATGAAACAGGGACGGAGTGGGCACATTTTAAACACAATTTGAAGCGAATGAATACAACGTTCAACAATTTTTCTGTTTTTGGTTTTGTGAAGAGGGAAGTGAGGAATCCTTCCAAAAGGCATCCAGAAAGGTGGGCCAGCTGTGTGAGATTTTTACCCACTCAACCCACACTCTCCCTTTTTGCCGGACGGTCGGGAGAAAGGTCGGACAGCTGGACTATCCTGGCCAGGCAGACCAACTGTAGATTATAAGAAAATATACAAAAGTAGAGGACAGAAAAAGGAAAAAAGGGAAGGAAGAAAAACAATGATAATAACTTGGATAGGACAAAGGGAAAAGAGAGAATATGGGATGATATGGTCATTAACTCCTGGCAAGCGGGTGATAAAGGCCTGAAAGTCTGAGTCAAAGTGAGAAGGGTATGATCTGAAAGGTAGATCTGAGAAGGAAGAAGGGTAAAGAAGAAATAAACGGTACGATGTCAGAAGAGATGGCAGGTCGTAAGTACAGAATAAAAGTGTGGGAAAAAGACTTGCCACAGGTGCAGGAATGACACAGCGGACACAAACAATGGAGAGAGGACAGAAACAGTTCGTGAAACAAGAACAAGAAGGGAGCCGTAATTGGCTCATTGAAAAGATGGGAAGCATGAAGATAGGAATCGTGAGAAAGGAATGAAAAGGCGTAAGGTATCCAACAGGAGACATCAGAAGTTGGGATGTTTAATTTGGAGAGTTTGAAACTGGCTCCAATACTATTATTTTAGAAACCAGGACGTATCTTCTAACACCAAAAAGGGCCTCAACTATACAGGTCAAGTCACAGGTATGACGAATTCGAGATTTAACCAACTCGATATTAAAACTGTTTATATTAATCTCATTTATCGCGCTATAACAGTAAAAGCTGACAGATAATAACAGTTTGGATATAAAAAGTACACATATTTGAAGTATATATAAAACTATACACAATATTTTTTTTCATTATTCCTTCAAGATGAAGCTTCTTATACTTAAATTTTCACAAATAGAAATGTATCTTATATAATTTTTTTTAGCCTGGTATCGTTGCTGGAGTCCAAGAGGCAATATAGCTGACTAGAACTTTCATTAATGAAATAATATTATGTTATAGCAGCGTAGGCTGGGTAATTAATTATTGTTCAGTGTATTCAGATCAAGACCGTATTTGTGATGTTCCTTTCCGATACAATTCAGTATAATTTTCTTATTTTCTTTTTTTGGGAATTGTTCATCCCTGCAAACTACAACAGTCTTCTTCTCGAAAAAGTCACGATCCTTTTTTTCTTCATTTTCTCGTCGATTTCTAATGGTCCAATTTCAGGAGAATTTTTATCATTACTAAGATACGCATCGCTAATTTTTTAAACAATTCAACGCTTGTTATTTTTCGGTTTGTATGACTGTTATATATAATCCATGACTTCACTAAAGCTGTGTTCACACAAAGTTGAATCACAATTTTTCATAGAGTTTTGTCACCCCCATGCATGAAAGCCTAAGGAACAACTGATCTCACGACAATAAGCAATATGCGAGATTGCATCTCGAAACCATACACACGCCAAGTACTATCTGTCGGTGAGGCGGGCAGGTATGCACCATACGACAATTTCATAAGGTCAATGAAGGCTAGATGATTACGTCTGCCGGAGAATTCCTCATTTCAAATCAACAGTACTACCTCACTAAATTACCAGAGAGATATATGACAGGAAAGATAATAAAATAATTGATTACCTATTATAAAAAAACGAGATCCAATCAAATCTCATACCTTTCTCATCTCGTCCAATTTTGGAGCTATTGGTTTCTGATTCAAGCACATTTCTTGCCGACAACATTGGAAAAAAAAATTGCAGTCGGGAAAACCTTTGTGAGATGCGAACCCGCTTAGATGGAAAAAACAACACTTTCTTAGAAATCTATAAAAAGAAATCAAGAGAAATAAAGAACAAAAGAAAAAAATTGGAATTCTTGGAAAAATGAATTGGCCGTTAGTAGGATGAACCAGATGATAAATGCTCTGATTTTTAGTCATTGAAATTATTTTCCCGTACAATAACAAAAAAATTTGGCCAACATTTGAGATCGAACCCGATTTGCTGCGTCTCTGAATTGGAACACATTCTGTTGCCCTACAGCGGAGCACCAGATAAAGCCTTGGTACTCAAGCTTTTTCCTTCCCCGATTAAATTTGCATTGTGACCATTGCGACTTACCAATGACAAAAAAACCTTTTACAAATCTGCGTACAGGCCACCCTCAGGTATCATCTATACATCTGTCAGTCTGTTTATCTGTTTCTGTATGTATTTTCGGTATACCGCCTCACAAAGATATGTTGAGGCAAACAATGGTAGCAGTTTCTGGGCACAGGCTCGAACTTTTTCGAATTGATCATTTTTCCATTGGTTTCGAACTGGAATTATGTTCCAGAATTCAGACTTAACAGTGAGCAGTCGACGTGTCACAAATTTTCACTCAGTCGGTTTCTACTGGGCCACTGGACCACTCAGTAGGGCTTGTTGGTATGCAGTTTGAATACCAGGGACATGAACAAAGCTCCTGTAGGGAGTAAAAACCTCATGTTCACTTAACGAGGAATTTTGTACGAAAGAGAAAAGAGGGAAAAGTAAACATTTTGAAAGTAGTTTTTTTATTTTGTATGTGAAATACTGGGATCTTTATATTTGTAAATATTTTTTTCTGGTTATTTTTTGTTACATTGAAATCCAAATAGTAGAAAAGTATATAAACGTAGGCAGACAGTCTTGTTTGCGATCAAAAAGGACAGCGCCAAAATTATTCTACTATACAATTAAAAATTAATCTTACAACAAAATAAATAATAAAAAAATTTTATAACTGAAAATTTAGACAAAATAAACTCTCGATTTAAAATGCTGTAGCGAAGGCTGTTGCGGAACCTTAGGAGAAAGGTTTTTTTCCCGTAGCTTCGGATGAGTTTCAAGACAGTTTTATATTATATATATGAGGAGCTTGTTATCAGTGTTGGGTTCAGAATGACTTCCCATGAGCCAGACAAGTTTATTCAGAACTAACTGAACATGGAAGACTCACATTGAAACACAACCAGTCCAGGTCAACCTAGGGTCAAAATGGATAACGAGGTATTTAATTTGAGATGACTGGGAAACCGGGTTACCATCAAGGAAGGCAGACGGACAGTAGTAAGAGGTACTGCGAAAGCTTTTATTCTCCTCCATAAAACGTATGACTTTTAAGAAGATTCTGAAAATTATGTTTAAGTGAACCCTTAAGTATTATAAATTAGCCGATTTCGACAAATTAATGAGAGAATTGGTATAACCTCCAGATGATATGATCCAGAATACAATTACAGAAAAGGAAAGTATGTCTCTGGTTTTCGGAAAAACGAGCTTTAAAGATTTTAAGCCAGCCCAGAACAAAAATTTACGTGTGAAAATTTGTTCCGGAAATTTGGGTTTTAGAGATGAAAAGCAACATTTTTGTTTTTCCTCATGAAATATTCCACTCCTCCTCGTTTCCTTCTTCTCCGTTTCCTCCTTCTCCGTTCCCTTACCTAAAGCTCTAAGCCTCCAAAAGCTTCCTTTTTCTGTCCAAACTGGTACGTGTTCATGGGCTACAGCGCAGAAATCTTTACTGAATCGGCGAAATGTGTGAGAATAATAATAATGAAACAGGGACGGAGTGGGCACGTTTTAAACACAAGTCGTACAAAAATGAAAATTCACCACGAGTTCGAATCCAATATTCTTTAATTTGTCCGAAATAAAGACCTGCTTTGACCATATGAAATTTTCGTGTGGTGCATACCTGCACGCCGAATCGACAGAAATACGTGCTGAGTGTGTCGTTTCGAGATACAATCTTAGCATATTTTCCTGAGATCAGAAATTGATCACAGTGAATGGTGCGGAGCTCCGGTACTGAATTATGAATATGGCTTCGGTTTTCGGCAGCTTTATTTCACTGTGCACATTCCGGAATGAGGAATGTGGCGAACGCCACAAGACAAAGATATTTTCAAGTAGCAAAAAGAAGAAACAGGGAAAATGGAGCTACCAGAGAAGCAACATCGAGGTGGTAGAAGAGTTTAAATACTTGGGAGTGAAACTTTCGAAGGACTGCTCATGGACAAAGCAAATTAATGACATGTGCCAAAGGGAATCTGGCGGAATCTGGCACGTGCGAAAAGTACTGCACAAATAACCAAAAATGAACTGTAAGACAGCCAACAGGATTTTTGATGCACTGGCCTAGTCGATACCGATGTATGGAGGAGAGGAACGGGTGCCTTCAAGGGCTGAAAAAATTAACTTCTTAGGGGTCAAGTTCACAATGGATTTCCTTGTTGTGAGAACATGCTGCTCGAGTGGTGCTCTCATAGAAACCGGGAGGTATAACTCGATTTTTAAAGTTCCGCGAAGGATGGTTTTATACTTATTTCGGTTAAGAATAGCGATAGGGAAGCCGTTGCAGAGAAAATGCGCCGAGTTGATTGTAAAGGGAGGGAACGATAGTTGGGCCCAAAGGGTGATGGAGGTAACCAAGAATCTGCAGTTCAATCAACTGGTGGACTGCGGAGGGAAGTGGTCCCCAAGAAGGCAAGGGAAAAGGTCTGGTGGAATATCCAGAATAAGACCACCATGGGTTTCTTTAAGGAGTTGCGACACCAGGAGAACGGTAGGCTATACTTGAAGGTGGTGTTTGGGGCGAGAAGAAGGACTCTGGCTTTGTTCAGGCTGGCATTGCACATGTATATGTACATGTAGTGGCGTGGATCTGCCACTGACCAAACAAGCTCGCGTAGCCTACGAAGGTGCTGACCCAGCCGTGCGTGGGTAGTACATATCTAATAAAAGGACAATGAGTAAGCAAATAGCTAATGGCACAAAAGGCCAATGAACAGATGGTATTCACCTCCCTAAAAGACAACACGTATCATTATCAGTAGAATAAACTTCATAGTCAGACCACGACAGTAAGCAAAACATTTTCAACCTCCAAGATATCCAGTCGCTTTTACACATGTAAGGTGGCGAAGCTATATGGCTGTGCAACGCCGGCCTCAATCCAAATCATGTTTTTGGACTGTCCCGCGATGGAGGAAGAACGGAATAGTTCTCTTCTGGGACAAGGGAAGAAAATATCAGTGCCAAATAGACTGTGAAGGAGGTGCTAGTGAAAAGTTTGCAGGGTGCCTGGTCAGCTTTTTGAATAAACTAGAACGGAATACCTGATTACACATGTGTTTAGTTATCAAGAGGAAAGTGGGTAAGAATAAAGCGTGCAGGGCAGAGATGATAAGAAAAATAAAGGACAAGAAATGGAAGAAGAAAATCTACATACTGTATATTAAACCTGGAAGAAAGAAGAGATCACCTAATTAAAACTCAGGGGATACATAAATGGGAAGCGCTCAGGAGAGAGGACGGGACAAAGAGATGTGTGCTTTTTGGTGGAGATGAGAACAGTGGGACATAGACGTCCCACAATTTCAACGGGAAATCTTCAAAAAACTGACAGGAAATATGTTCAAGCAAAAGGCATTCAAGCCCAGCTACTTGTGAACAAACTTCTCCGGCTCAAAAGAAGATAGCCAGAACTCAAGACTTATGATAAACTCCTGATATGCAAAGTCATTGCTAAACCATTTGAACCTACGGTATCCATTGATGGGGTTCTTCTGCCAACTATAACCCCAAACCAGTTTCATCAAAAACTCTTCAAATCAATGTAAACGAACCCTGGTTCGTCAATTTGTAAAACAGATGGAAGTTAACTTAGGGCAAAAAAATATAAAGATAATATAATCTAATTTATCAATTTATTTGTTATAAGTGAATAAGAAACCAAACATCACAGTCTATACTACGTGGTAGAGAAAACAAAATTGAAATGAAAATGAAGCTTGAGATTGCTGTTCAACAGATTCTAAGTATTTTTAAGAGTTCTATCTTCTAGTTCATTATTAGTGAATTTGAGCTAAAAGTTTCGGTTCAGATCCGGAAATCAGTGTGTCTACCACTGAGCTAAAAATTTAAGATAAATACAGAACAAACAAAACCATTATTACTGAAACTAGAAGCTTTCTGTCAACATAAACATTTTTTGCTAATTTTATAACTTTAAATTTTCTTTACTAACAATGAAATTTTAAATTTTGCTCTGCTACCATTATAATTTTCATTTGGCTTTACTAACATTATAATTTTAAATTTTGCTCTCTAATATTATAATTTTATATTTTGTTTTGCTAACATTATAATTTTTATTTGGCTTTACTAACAATATAATTTTTAATTTTGCTCTGCTAACAGAATAATTTTAATTTTGCTTTGCTAATATTATAATTTATCATTTTTCTCAGCTGATATTTATGCATTTTTAGTTGCTTTTAGCTTACTAATCTTACTACCAATTTATGCTTTTTGCTTTATGCTTTTTATACTTTTAATCGACTGCCTCAAGTTCATCCAACTGAGCTCTGACAAGCAGTGCTTCCAGGTCATTTATGGTATTCAGCGCTTCCATTTCACGTCCCAAATCCAGGGCCTCCAGTGCTGCTATCATCCTTCCAAAATTCAGTGGTCTCATTTCAAGCCCGGCATTGGGTGAATCCGGAAGAATTTGGGGATTCCGTGCTTCGGCTGTAGCTTCGGGAGGCAGTTCTTCCGGTTCATCAATTTCATCAACATTCTTCAGAAAATATTCGTACACTTCTTTTAGGACCCTAAAGACCCATGAGAAGTCCGTAGACCTTGCGGTTGTTACTCCCATCATTTCTCTCTCTTTCTGTCTGCGTGCCTTCTCGAGATAAATGAAATAACGATGTTTCTCGGAGACTGTCTTCAAATGCCTGAATATTGCGACAGTATCGTCAACAATTTCTGACAAGACTTTCATTTCCAATCTGTCCATGTTATCGTCCTGCATTTTGATGGGTAGTATATACTAGAAATAAAGAAATGACGTAAGGGTGCTTTAAGTTCACGAATATATATATGATAATTCTTAATTCTACGCTCTCCACATACATATTCTATAGACGAGACGTAGTTCACAAAGAAAATGGGTGGGCTTTTAACAAAGATGGCCGCCGAATACTTAAATATACTAAATTCAAATATGAATATCTATAAATTATGCGAGATAAAACGTTTAAATGACATCACTAACATTAATATTAACAATCCTTAGAACTTTAAAAAGAAAATGACTTACCTTTTACGGTTTAAATTCCTTAATTTTCTTTTTCACAATTCAAAACTGAAGTTTTCCTGATTGCACTTGGAAAGCTGAATTCTCTAATGCGGATTTTGCAGAGGCCGGGGCTTGCTCAGATCTCCTATTTTGAGAAGCTGGAACAAAGAACCCCGCGCACGAATCGATTCGAAAGCATAGGCGGAGTGGAAAATCATGAATAAAATAACGGAGGGGCGAAACGTGGAATTATTTTCTACTGAAACACAATTTTTCTCAAAATAATGAATAACACAGGGTTCCCAATCCGTGAAAAATTATCCAAAAAATCTACCAATTCAACCACATTCACACTCAGACAACTCTTGCTTTCGCTAAATTTTGCCTCTTTCTTAACCCATTAACGCCCAGGTACAGAATATACAATATTACATATAATATGATCACTGACATCCTTTTTGATTATAATACTCGGTTCTGAGTAGCACGTTTTGGGCTAAAGGGTCGCTGCCAGAATTCAAATAGTCAATATCCAATCACCTAGGGTATTCCATCAAACACATTGAATCAGGCCCGTGAGTCTGTCAGTATTAGTGCGATTGCCAACTATTTACCACTGTCATTTATATTTATAACTCTCAAAAAAGAGCTTGGTACCACCTTTTCCTCCTGAATGACTACTACGTATCTACTAACCAGCTTTTCTTTTTTGCTGTATCTCATTGCTTTACCGATAGGTCCGTTGCTGCCGTAATTGGTAAAAGAAACGCATTTTACCCCCACCCTCTATCAAAATTTCACCACTTACATCAAAATCGAAAGTCAAAAGAACCTCTGGGCTCTTACTTTTAAAGCTGTTGAAATTTTCAGTGGGCACTTTTTCCTTCGATTTTCTCGTTACTTGCCTGTGGCGGAAGCCCAAATTACTGATATAAATAAGATTTTAAGACATAAAAAAATCGTATTACGTTTTAAAAAAAATTATCATCCACAAAGAACATTTCACCCCTGAGGAACACTCAGGTTGCCCACCCGCCCATCCAAACTGAGAATTTGAGGTCACATCATGTATTTCCTATAGTACGGAAAGAAATGGTTGAAAAATTGGCCTTTTTTAACCCCTTTTATTAAAATTTTGACAAAACTATGGTTTTCCCTATTACATATGAATTGCATACATTAAATCTCCGTGTCCTCAAATGAGGACACCAAAATTTGATTGTGTCTCGTTTTGGTTGAAATTTCAGTGAAAATTGTTTTACGGCTTTGTTTTACAACATCATGAGTGTCTGCTGATTTTTTTTCCGCAGCGGTAACTCCAACAGGATGTGAGAAAAAAAATATTTTCTGAACCGATGCATTTTAGTGAAAATCTTGCTGCTCTATCAGGAACTATTCTGCCACACCCGAATATGAAAAAAGTGGAAAAATTGTTCCTACTTATAAGGAAAAGATGGCTCTTGATGTTAAAAAAAATTCCACCAAAAAAAGAACCTGAGGAGCTATAAAAAAATCCTTAAGTGTCCTCGTTTGAGGACACGGGTATTAATGGGTTAATCCTCACTCTTGTTACGGAAAAACTGCTGGGGTTAGAATTTTTTTTCGTCAAGCTAGAACTAGTAAACTAAGATTTCTTTTTTTTCTTAATTCCTCTCCATTTATTGAAAAGCTTTATATCAGAGAAGGGGGGCCATTTGAGCTCATAAAGGCTTCTTTGTGGCTCTCAATATCTTTTTTGCTATCATATATTTAATATATTAAAATATGAGATTAACATTATTCAAGGTGTATTTCCTATTTCTAATACAATTATGACCCAAAATGCATCTGAAGAATTAGAGTTACTCGATTACTGTATTTTTGGAAATTTGTACTAAAATCGATGTTTCCTGAAATAAAAAAGGTGCTTGTCAAATTATTTCAATTTTGGAAACAATGTACTTATGTGAATCGTTTTACTCCACATTAAAATTCCTGAAATTCAAACACAGGTCAGTATTAACTAACCAGCATCTCAAGGGATCACTGAGAAGTGATCATACAAATTATTCACAAAATTTTAAAGGATTGTCAAGATAAGTTACACAAATGTGTTTTATTTTAATAATTTGAATTCAATACACTTATTGTACTTTTATTTATGTTTTCAATAAATACAATTTTTCTAAAAATATGTATTTGTATACATGCATAGTATTTTTTAAATGGCTTTAATCAGAAGACAATGAATAAATAGTAACCTGCATTTTTAGTTTTGGAGTAAAAGAAAAAGTATCGGGTTCCTGGTTATATTTAGTTGTAGTCTTTTATTTTATGTCTATCACTGACATCGATTTTTCATTGTCCTTGTTCTGATATGCGACTATGTTGGTAGAATTTAATCATTCTATTGTAAAATGATTCTACTAGACATTCTTCGGACGGATGAATCATCAAAGGAAGAATGGACTGTACCTGCACCTATTATTCATACTAATTTCAAAGTTATTTAGGAGAATCAGGCCTAGGAGAATGAGTTTTTTCCGTTTGAAAGTTCAAACACGTGAACTCAAACATCTAACAGTAAATCTCAAAATAACGTCCCAGGTCACCAGACATTTAAAATCTTGATCCGATCAAAAGTTTGAGGCCAGGGTCGTAACATTCAAAAGCATTAAAAAACAAACACCGGTTGCCTAATCACTGTTAACACGGCGCTTTCCATCAAATTTTTTACACACGTGGGTTAATCACTCGGAGAATTAATGCTAAATAGGGGTTTTCTTCGTCGGGAAGTTCAAACTTCTGGACTCGAACATCTAACAGTAAATCTCAAAATAACGTCCCAGGTCAATTTAAAATCCAAAATTTAAAATCTTGGTCTCATCAAAAATTTGAGCCCAGGGTCGTAACACTCAAAAGCAGGGCTGTTGTTCGGACTTCCGAAGTAAGAAAACCGTGACGCTTCAGGATTGATTTTCCTGTGGCGGTCGGTGATGTGTATGAGGAAGTCTGACAATGAACAACTCCTCTGATGCTTTGAAATCACTCTTAGTGGTGGTGAAGTGTGGTAAGGTAACGAAACCACTGATCTTGAATTTGGAATAGTTTATTAAATGATTAGGGGCAAATATCTATACCCCAAAAAAGGTTTGACAACCGTTACTTTTGAATGATCCATCTGGGCGGTCCATTGAAACAATGAAACATTTCCTTACCAAACCTGAGCCTCTGTCCTGATGGGTCATTTTACAATTCGACTAATATTTACAGGTATGTGAAGTGATTCCTTCCGGCTGCCTTCCGTGCTGTTTTCCCACATCACATGGAACAATATCGTACTATCCAGAGTCCGGATAACGGTAAGCTGTTCAGGGGATCCTGTCTCACCTATCCTCTCTCTTTTCAGCTACCAGGTCAAGCAGGACAACAGAGGATAAGCGTATTGATTCCACTATAATCATTTCTCATTGTCGGACCAAATTGGACCTTTTCGTTTCTCTGATGGGATCAAGAACCAGCCATCGCAACGTTACGTACGGCCACAATACTAAATTATTATTATTATTATTATTATATCCTTAAAATTACGCTCACAATGTTCTCAATAATATATTAATATTACTTTTTTAATTAACACAAACTGACTTTTGTTTTATCAGTCTTCTTGGTCCCGGAAATGTTTGATAAAAAATTTGAAAGCACAGACACCGGTTGCCTAATCACTGTTAACACGGCGCTTTCCATCAAACTTTTTTTTCTGATTACTCAATCCCAAGAAGGATTCTCTTAGTTTGGAAGTCCGAACACTACTCAACCTCACTTTTTTCAGTATTTCGGTACTTTAGTATTTCAACTATTGCGGTAAATATATTCATTATATAACGTTGATAGTAGAATAAACGGATACGACTGGAAGAGCAGTCTAAAGAATGGGATAAGAGAAGGAACGAAAATAATAAAGTAATAAGAATAAGAAGAAGATGATGATGATGATGATGAAATAATGAGAAATAGAATAGGGAAATAGAAATAAAGTGATAGGTACAGAAAGTTAGGAATAAAGTAAGAAAATAATAGAAGAAGAGAAAGTAACGAACAAGGGTGGAAGGGAGGAGAGGGGTGACGCTATAGAAAGCGTGTTGAGGAGTTTAGTGGTTTGTGCCTCTTGAGGCGTCGTTGGTCTTGTGGTTCGTCAAGAAGGGGTGAGTCAGAAGGACTGAGATGAACCACCAGTCGGGAGAAGTATTTGAGGGAGAATCTGGCGATTTTCTCCTTTACAGTGGGAATCACCAGGTCCTTGCGGATGATGGAGTTAGGAACGAACCATGGAGCATTTACCACAAGGTTTTGGATTGAAAACATTCCAGGATTTCCCGAGTTGGAACTGGCGGATGAACCCTCATAACTGGATCTCGTAGGTCGAGATGAGTTTCAGGATGGTTTTGTAAATGAGGAGGTTGTTACCAGTATTCAGTTCAGAATGCCTTCCCATGAGCCAGAGAAGTTTATTGAGAACCAACTGGCCTTGGACTCGATTTGTTTTAATGTGAGTCTTCCAAGTCAATCTACGGTTAAGGTGAATCCCGAGATATTTGACTTCAGATGACTGAGGAAAATCAACTAATTGCTCCTAAATTTTTGTGACATTCTTCAAAATTTCTTAAACAACAGGCCACTTCAGAAATTGCAGAAAGCAATGAATTGCGAAAACTAATGCAGAGAAAGACGACGTGCGGAAAGACGAGGAAGAGCGAAAGTTTGCGCACAAAGTTTGCGGAATCTTCAAGTCTGTTTTTTTGTTCTGTGGCGGAATTTTTATGGTTTTCAGGGCTAAACCAAATAAAATTCACATCTGAAGATATTATTATGACTACAAAATAAAAGCAGAAAAAATATGAAAGGAAAGCTTGATTTATTAGATGAAGCCGAAAAGGTCCGAGCCGTCTGTAAAGTTGTACCTGTTGTATCTCTGAAACCTATGAGCCTAAAATTCTGAAACAAAACATCTGAACAATGCTTTGAAGTTTTCATGAAAAGTCAAGAAACTTCAAGAATCAAACATTATTACAAAAAACGTTATGATGAAGAAGTGGTCCCACTCGGGTCGATTAAACCGTTCGTCCTCAGAGTGTTAAAAGAACAACGAGCTGTCTTTTCACGAATAAAATTAAACGTATACGATCCAGACAAAGGCTTAGGAATTTCTAAGGAAAATGGATAATTTGGGTAAATGGCCGACCGGATGGGTTTTTCAAAAATATAACCGTTTACCAAACCCTTTTCAGATACAAATAGTAGTGAGTTTGAATCAATGAATCATTCCCAAATCAGGATTCAGGTGTGTTGTTCTCTAACAATCTTATCACCACCTCTATTACCACTAAGAGTGATCCAGAAGCTTTAGAGGAAATGGTTTTTGCAACCTTGTCTCATCATCACCGTCATAGGTCATTCAGAAGAAGAAACTTTACGAGAAGGTTTTCTCTGTTCATAAGCTCCAACACATGAACTTAAACGTCAAACAGCAAATCTCGAAATAACGTCCCAGATCACCAAATATTTAAAATCTTGATCCGGTAAAAAATTTGAGGTCAACGTCGTAAGATTCAAAAGTATTAAATTACAAACACCGGTTGCCTAAACACTGTTAACACGGCGCTTTCCATCAAATTTTTGACTCTCCGATTACTCAGTTCTGAGGAGTTTTCTCCTCGATTGTTCAAATTCTTCTTCAATTTCGAAAGCCTGAACACTCCTCACCCTCACTTTTTTCAAAATATTTTTTATCGTGGTACATATATTCATTATACAACATTGATAATAATTTTTCTCCTAAACATTATTGCATTTTTGGTGGACAAAAGAGGTTTTACTGTCTCGTCTTCCGAGTCCTTCCGTTTAGTACTTCAGTCCAGCCCTTCAATAGTACTTTTAGTACTTCAATTAGGTTTGGAAGTTTTTTCTTATATTCCTCATCGGCCCACATCTGAGAAGTATTCAGATCATTAAGTGGTAAAATGACACATTCTTTTATGTCGGCAACTCATCGTATTATTGTCTCTAAGTTATACCTTTGGATGCAGACTTTCGTAGCCGCTCATTGTCAAGCTGTATACAATATGTACAGTTTTTGGTTTTCACCAGCCACATAGTTGATATTTCTGACCGGTAGCTCAACACTGCAAAACACGATAAGCACAAAACGAACCGAATTCTCACAGAAGAAAAACGTATAAGAACAAAAAGTATCAAAGGTTTCGACAACGTCATCGTCAGTGGTAACCGACTACTGAGTGCTTTTTGTGAGGACAAATGCAAAGGAAAAATGAAAGAAAAATAGAAACTCGAACAAAACAAGAGAAAAAATGAATGGATTTAAAAAGAAGAAGCAACAAAGACTCAACACATGGTAGTCAAGGAGCCGATTTTTATTACTTTATTTATATTTATATCCTATGAATAGAGCCTAGGAAATGTAAAAGATTGTCAACGGTTTTTGCTAGAGACAGGAGTCAAGGAACAAAAATGCGTCATGGAATTATTTAAGTTATCAGTACTGATTTCTCTACCTTCTTCTGCTGCTGTTGATTTCTTTCTTTGATATGTTTCAGCGAGGAATCATTTATAGAAGAAACTGAAAATGAGGGATAGGCAAGGGTATAGAAAACAAGCAAGTTTTAAACTATACTCTTTATTTTCCGAACCTCGATTGGGTTAGAATTCAGGTGTAGTTCGTACCAAAAACTATATCGGACTACTCAGTAATAGAGGAAAATGTCCCAAGAGCTGTGGGAAAATGGCATGATAGCCCACATGTCCAAATTTTGATGTTTAGCATTCTCAGTCGATGATTAATCCACATCAAAGTGGCGTTAACAGCTGTCTCTACCAAAACCGTTGACAATCCTATAACATCCACACCACTTTTGCATTTCTAGGTACTATTCCTTAAGAAAATAATAAAGTAATGAAAATCGGTTAGTTGATTCCATGTGTTGAGAGGGAAAAAATTTTAATGCTGTGTAGACTTTCGTGACGGGCTCATTGTTAAGCGATATACAATATAGACAATTTTTTTGGTTTTTACAAGTCGCGTAGTTGAAATTTTCAAATGGCTAGTGCACACTACAAAACACGATACACAAAAAACAAACTGAATTCACAGAGAAGAGAAACCGATTAAAAAGTACCAAACATTTCGACAACGTAAAAGCGATTGTCATCGTCAATGGTAACCGACTACTGAGTGCTTTTTACGAGGACAAATGCAAGGTAAGGATTTAAAAAATGTCAGAAAAAAATAGAAACTCGAACAAAACAAGAGAAAAAATGAATGGATTTAAAAAGAGGAAGCAACAAACACTCATCGCATGGTAGTCAAAGATCCGATTTTTATTATTTTCAAGGAATTAAATTTAGAAAACGGAAATGTGATGAGTGTGATTATAGCATTGTCAACGGTTCTTGGTAGGAACAGGAGTTAAGAAATAAAAAAAGATGAGTGGCGAGGAAATTATTTAACTGTTAATCAGTGCTAGTTAACAGTTTTTTTATGTTTGGTCCTTCTCTCTTTGTTTTTTTATTTTTCCTTTTTAAAATCTTTCCTTTCATTTTGTTTTCGCAAAAATCACAGTAGTCGGTTACCATTGACGACGACAACCGTTTTTATGATGTCAAACCGTTTTTCTTTTTGAAATCCTTACTTTCCATTTGTCCTCGTAAAAAACAGCAAAGTAGTCGGTACCACTGATGATGAGAACAGATTTTGAGTTGTCCAAACGTTTAGTAATTTTAGGCGGTTTTACTTCTCTGAGAATTCGGTTCGGTTCGTACGTATCGTGTTTTGCAGTGTTCAATGATCATTTAAAATATCTACTACGTGGCTGAGGAAAAACCAAAAAATTTCCTATATTCTATAGAGCTTGAAGAAGATCTTGTATCAACAAAAGTTGTATAACACCAAAACTTCATGATTTATTCAAATCCTTTCCACATAAACAAAATATAGACGAGTCGTAAATTGTTCTGTATTAAATTTGTGTTTGAAATTTTCTAAGTCATGTAGTTAAAAAAAGGTTTGAATCGCTAAATTATGTTTCCGAAGTGTTTTAAAATATGTAAAATAAATTCAGTATCGATCTGTTCAATTTGAGTACCTTAAATTATGTGGAATGGACTTGAACAACATTTAAGTTCACAACAAATCTAGTGATTAATTTTGAAACTGGCCTAACTCCATTCTTGATAAGAAATCATAATACACATCACATAAATCACTTCGTAATTGTCATTGTTTTAGTAGAATCTATAAATTTAGCACCCTTAAGAACGATTAAGCAGTATGATTAATTAATATCCTATAGCTACATTTTTCAACTCAGGGCTCCCTTGGTCTAAGAAATTGGTTTGTTCCCTAGGTACGAAACTCCTTTAAAGTCTGACGAACTCTTTAATGTCTCTCTTAAAGAGAGATGCCAGCTAACGTCGGAAAAAAATTATTTTGTGCACTCGAGTAGCGACTCTTACTCATTATTTAGTTTATCGTAGAAAAGGATTTTTTGCTCCTATTCACTAAAATTTCCCTACAGCTGAGTCGGTCACTTTATAAATAGATAAACTGCAACTTGGGTGTCAAAGTTTCCTAATAATTGAGACGAATGACTCAAATAATTCTTCTTCAAAAAAAGTTTAGGGAAAAAAGTTTTTCTAATTTAACCTAAAACTGCAAACACTGACCGCATTGACGTCATTCAGGAATTAATGAGCCTTGAATGCGGTAGAGAACGAGTTAGGTGGAATAAAAAAATTTTCCAGAATCTCCAAACCCTTAGTCAGTTTCTTTTTTTGGAAACTTATTTTTTATGCCACAACACTTTTATTATTTTTCTTGGAAAATCAATAAACCGTGGTTTCAGCCAATCGCCTTTCATTTCATTAATTTTTCATGCTTCGGTGATACATGTGAATGTCTGTGTTCATGTGGCTTAACCAAGTTTGAGTCACGCAATCATAATAAGTCCATTCTCCATTTTGGAATCACACCTGTTATTACTATGGTAATCGAATTTAACATTAACACAAAATTTGTTTGAGGGTGAAGTAGCTCTTTCCACTCTCTCTTCAAGAAATGACACCCGCCATTCTCTTTTCTTTTCTTCCAAGAGAGTCTCTTCCTTTTTTCTTAGTACAACAAAGGCACCCAGCCCCCTCTTCTGGAAATATTGACTGTCGACCAAAAGTTTGAGCCCACCTGGGTCATTCCATGTCAAACGACGAAGAAGTTCCTGGTCGACCATCTGTGATTTTGTTTAAAATTTACAGGAATGTTCCCTCCGGTCTTGGATGAAAATCTCCATAATTTCAATTTGAAATCTCTTCGGGTCCGTCTTCTATTAGCCTCTAAAGAGAAGAGAGCAGCTCCGATTCTGGGAGAAGCTTCCAAAAGTCCTGTTGGCTTGTATTGCATCCTTGGTGCCCAGAACTTCTCGAATGTCCGATTTTATCGCGGAATTGGTGGAGTACGAATTCCTAATCAGTCTGATAAATTCAGGAGAAACTTACTGCTCTCTTAGTGCAGAGAACATGTAGCTATGAAGGACTGTATCAAACGCCTTCTCATATTCAATGAATGCCAAGTATATTGGTAGTTGAAATTCCAGTGTATTTTCAATAATTTGGTTGTTTACGTGGATATGGTCTATCGTGCAAAAGCCAGATCGAAGTCCTGCTTGTTTCACCGGTTGGTGTTTTCTAAGTAGGGTTTCATTTTGATTTCTATGACCTTCATGAAGAATCTAGTTGTTGCCGAAGTGATACTCAGTGGTCTATAGTTCTTAATGTTGTAGATGTCTCCTTTTTGTGCAGCAAGATTATGTTGGATTTGGTCCATTCAGTGGGAATTTGTTCTGTTGATGTTATTATGTTAAAAAGTTCAACCCAGCATTGTCTAGAACTGGCCATGAATTCATAATCATTTCATTGGTGATTTTATCGTTACCAGGCATTTTTCTTTTTTTGAGCTTGCCTACTACTTCTCCTATTTCTTGCTCGAGAATTATGATCCTGCTTGTTTTTTCCTCCGTTGGAGGAGCTTCCGTTTCTTCTTACTGATGCTCTGTGGAGTATAAAAGTTTTTATACAAAGACGTTGCGATATCCAGCATATTTTGCCTGTTTGTTTCTTTGTTACCCTTCTTGTCCAGTAGTCCGGTAACCCAGGGTTTTCCTTGGGTAATCCCATGTTTAATTCTTCTTATATTGTTACTTACTTCCAAGAAGTTTGTTACTAAAAGATTCGCTTTGTCTTTTAGGTCTTTTCTTTTATGGTACCGAATTGCTTTGCATAGGATGTCAACTCTAATCTTGTTTTTATAGATTTTTGTTTTATTCTCTTTAGAATTTCCCTTAGTTTAATTAATTTCTTCGTGTTAAAAAGTATGTTGTCGTTATGTCCTTCCCTTGTGGTTGTTTTAGTAAAGGCATTATAAATGAGGCGGGCTAAGGTTTCATAATATTTATCTAATGGGTAGTTCAATTTGTTTTTCTCCAGCTCGGTCTTAATATTCTGGAGGTCTTGAAGCTGTTCGTGATGGACCTCAAAACTTTCCTGATGATATTCAGCTTTCGTGATGTTCCAACTTTGTTTTGGTCTGACTCTTACACTTGTTCCGTTAAGCTCAACCTTTATTAATCGATGATCAGTGTGGAATGCGAATCTGCTGCCAATGTCATTGTTTTTTATCAGGTCTTTCTGTCTGGTAGAAATGAAATCAGTTTCAGCCTTATCTTTTGCCGTTCGGTGCGAGCCAAGTCCATTTTTTACCGGGTCTTCTCTTAAAAAAGGTATTCATAATAAACAGTTTATGTTCCTGGCAGAGGAGATCAGTTTTTTGCCTCTCTCGTTCATAGTTCTGTAGCCATGGGGACCAATGCTACAGAACTGTATATACTGTTTCGCCTATGCTTCTCATGCCTAATTCGATGTTAAAATCGCCCATCACGATTATTTGGTTTTTAAAATTAATTTTTTCCTTGCTTACAATTTGTGTTAGGTTTGAGTAGAATTGATTGATTTCCTCGTCGTCTGAACATAAAGTTGGTGCATAAATTTGAAGTAAAGTCAGTGTTCTGTCTGCTCTTGTTTTGATTTCCAGTAGTGCTGATCGGTCCGAGAAACCCTCAAATCGGATAATCTTTTCTTTAATAGAGGTTTCATTAAAAATTCCACTCCTCTGTACCCATATTTAACGCCATAGTAGCAAAAATAACCAGATTTTTTCGATTCCCAATCTCACTTCGGACAGTCCGAGAATATCGATGTTCGTTTCTGCGAAGGCATTTTCTACTTCGACTATTCGGCATTCTGTTCGCTGTGTTCTGACGTTTAGTGTTGCAACAATTAGTGATTTATTCCTTTTTTATTTTTAGTGGCTTTTGTGGGAGGTAGATGTCTGAGAGGTCCTCGGTGACAAGCCGTACTGGTCCTTTGGAGTTCTTGTCGGAATTTTTGTTTCCTTTAGTGATGGTGTCGAAGTGAATAGGTGAGAGTAATGTTAGCCTGATTTTTATTCCGTTCTCCGAATTCGACCTTAGCCGGTATAATGCTGCTATGGGGTTTTTCGGTTCTTCGCTGGTTTTGTTGATTTTGTTTCTTTTTACATTTTTCCCTCTATTTTCTTTTTTGACGCATTGGTTTCTGGTGGAGTAATGCTCAGGTTCTTTTTCGGTGTTTTTGTCTGTAGTGAAAGTTGGATTCTTTTATTATTAGCTTGTCATATATAATAACCGCATATTTCCCGTTTTCCTGGCTTCTATTAGTGTCCGAACTTTCGAACGAAGAAAACCCTTACGATTCGGAGTAGATTCACCCTGTGGTGGTCGCTGATGATGAATGAGGAAGTCTGTCAATGGACAAATCCTCTAATTCCTTAGAATCACCCCTGTAATGATGAAGTGTGGTGTGATTAATAAACTAAACCACTGATTCCTTAATTTGGAATGTTTTAGTAAATGAGTCGGGGCAATATGTATACCCCAAAAAGGGGTGAAAAACCATTATTTCTAAAAATGACCCATCCGGGCGGCCCAGTAGAACAATATAACATTTTCTTACCGTACCTGAGCCTTTGTCCCCATGGGTCATTTTACATTTCACAAAAATTTACAGGTATATGAAGTGATTTCTTCCGGCTGCCTGTTGTGTCGTTTCCTTTTCTTCATGAGCCTCTTGGGCCTTGTGTCGAATGAATCACTTTACAATGAATTAAACAACATTTACATCTCATGGCCGCAAGCCTGAACCATTAGCCATTCAGATTGGACCTGTTTTCTTTTTGGCTAGTATATCTGATGGAAAGTCCGAGCTTTTCGTCCTTTCTCGTGGACCTTACAGCAAAAAAAGAAGAGTGTCGGTTTAATTGGAGAACATCTCACACAGCTGGACCACCTTTCCAGATGCCTTTCGAAAGGATCCCTCACTTCCCTCTTCACAAAAACCAAAAATAAAACTGGAAAAATTGTAGAATGTTGGATTTGGACTCGTGATGAATTTTCAGTTGTCTTCGACTTCTGTTTAAAACGCACCCACTCCGTCCCTGTTTCATTATTATTATTCTCACTCGCTTCGCCGATTCAGTAAAGATTTCTGCGCCGTAGCCCATGAATACGGACCAGTTTGGACAGAAAAAAAGAAGCTTTTGGAGAGGCTTAAAACTTTAAGGTAAGGGGGAAGGGAGAAGGAGGAAACGGAGAAGAAGGAAACGAGGAGGAGTGGAATATTTCATGAGGAAAAACAAAAATGTTGGTTTTCATCTCTAAAACCGAAATTTCCTGAACAAATTTCTCACAAGTATATTTTCGTTCTGGGCTGGCTTAATATCTGTAAAATGCGTTTTTTCAAAAATCAGGCCTATGCTTTCTTTGCTGTTATTATATTCTGGAGCAATCATTTGGGTGTACTGCCTATTCTCTCATTAATTTGTCGAAATCGGCTAATTTATAAGACTTAAAGAGTCACTTATACAATTATTTCAGAATCTTCTTAAAGGTCATGTGTTTTATAGAAAAGAATAAAAGCTTTCGCAGTACCTCTTAGTACTGACTGTCTTTTTTCCTTAATGGTAACCCCGTTCCCCGGTCATTGTAAATTAAATATCTTGGTATCCATCTTGACCGCAGGTTGACCTGGACTCGTTGTGTTTCAATGTGAGTCTTTCAAGCTCAGTTAGTTTTGAATTAACTTCTCCAGCTCATGGGAAGTCACTTTGAAGCCAACACTAGTCAACAAACGATCTTATTTGTTTTCTGGGCTTTATGGTGGCAGAACTCTACAAAAAACTTATAATTCCTCTAGGAAAAATTTTATTTGAACACAGCTTTAGTGACCTCATTGATTATATATAAAGGTCTTAAAGACCGAAAAATAAAAACCATTGAATTCTGGAAAAAGACGAATTAGCAATGGAGGTGACGTGGTGTAATAATAATGATAATTTTCTCCAGAAATTGGACAAGAAGAAATCGACAAGAAATTAAAAAAAAAGGGAAAGGCGACTTTTTCGATAAGAAGACTGTTGTAGTTTGCAGGAATGAATAAATCCCAAAAGAAGAAAATAAGAAAATTGCAATGAATTATACACCCATACCTCACTTTACGGCCTAGATACGTTCCACGAAACTTTGCCATTAAACGAAAAGCCGTATAACGAATCAAGTATTCTAATGCAAATCATACAAGTTCAATGAGATTCGTTCCAAATTAGTTAAAAATGTAACATGGCTTGTCATTCAAAATGCAACTTATCTCGTTTAAATCAAAAATACATACATAACAAGTACATAAATTTGTACATAAAATAATAATAGACTACAATAACCCATAATAATTGAAACAACTTCATGTGAAAAAATATGTGTATGTATAGATATGTAATTTTTAAAAATGGCTTTGATCAGAAGACGATGAAGAAATGGTAACCTACAGATCACTGTCGTAATCATTTTTTCTGGCGATGGCTCTGGCTTAAAAATTGCCCAGCGTTGTTGGTCTTGGCCTTCTTGTCTATTTATTTTTCAATGTTTCTAATACTAATGGCTGAGTTACTTTCTCGAGAAACTTTAGCGCCATGTTCGACTTCAGGATCAGTTTCAAGGAGGATGTTTATTCTTTGTCTGAAACAGCAAAAATCTTTCGGCAAATTTTTCCATATGAGCTGTTTGAATACAACAGGCTCTGTCTATTCATCAAATCCAGTTTTGCTTGCACTGAATGAAGTTCGTATGGAAAGAGGTCATATCAGCTTTGGGCAGATTAAAATATGCACGTTCGTTTAAAACCTTCAAAGCCGAGATTAAGTTCTGGATCCAAAATTTTTTAAAGGTATATCAATATTATCGATTATTTTTTTCAACAAAAATACGACTGGTATACTAAAAGCGGTTTGTTTTTGAGATGACATGAGGTTGATGACTATACTATGCGAATTAGCGAAATATATGTGATCACTCCTCTACTCCTTCCTACCTCTCTTCTTATTTGTTAATCTCATTTATTACAAATGTATAATAACTTAATTTTTTTGGTCAGGTTATGGTTTTGAATGAATGTGAATAATACCAAATACTGTTTTTACGTAAATTTAAATGCAAGATTTTCTCAAGAAAATAAACTAAACTATTTAATTTTACATATACATTTTAATTTTGATTTGTACGAATGACCTTTTAACAAACGACCGAATAAACACACAAAAACATCTGATTGTTTCAATGATACAAAAAGAAAAGCAAAACAATCGAACACATTACTTGGCATCAAAGTATTTCTCCTTTAATTCCAATTTTCAACAGGTTATCTTCGGAACACGTTGATGTCAACTATTTTTCTTTCTTATGCAAATAGTCTCTCACTCTCTGGGACTGGTTGGCTTTTTTTCTGTTTTACAGCATTTAGAGAGAGTGTCAACTTCGCTTCAAACTTCAAAAAATTTTTTTTATTCACGAAAAACTAGCTATAAAACCAGAGTAGGTTTCTAGTTGATAAATAAATAGATAGAGGTTCCTTCTTTTGTTTGTATTTTAGGTCACTAAATCAAATGGATAAAGCTACCTGATTTTTCCTAAAATTTAAATAATTTTACTACAATACTTTTCTCTTCTCCTCTTCTCTCAATCTGTGCCCTGTTTTCTTTTATTTCTCTTTTTCTATATATTTTGTTCTATCCTTCCTATCACTGTCTTGAGAACTATCCTATCTATCTATTGAGAACTAACTGAACTTGAAAGATTCACATTGAAACTCAACGAGTCCAGGTCAACCTGCGGTCAAGATGTATACCGAGATATTTAATTTACAATGACCGGGGAACGGGGTTACCATTAAGGAAAAAAGACAGTCAGTACTAAGAGGTACTGCGAAAGCTTTTATTCTTTTCTATAAAACACATGACCTTTGAAGATTCAAGTGTTAAGTGAATAAGTATTATAAGTCGATTTCAACTAATTAATGAGCCGATAGTTCGAAAATTAATGAAATTATGATGTATCACCTCCAAATGATATGATCCAGAATACAATTACAGCAAAGGAAAGTATGTCTCTGGTTTTTGGAAAAACGCGTTTTACAGATATTAAGCCAGCCCAGAACGAAAATATACTTGTGAGAAATTTGTTCAGGAAATTTCGGTTTTAGAGATGAAAACCAACATTTTGTTTTTCCTCATGAAATATTCCACTCCTCCTCGTTTCTTTCTTCTTCTCCGTTCACCCCCAAAATCTAAACCTGTCCAAAAGCTTCTTTTTCTGTCCAAACTGGTCCGTATTCATGGGCTACGGCGCAGAAATCTTTACTGAATCGGCGAAGGAGGAAAAATAATAAAACAGGGCAGGAGGGACGTGCGTTTTAAACACAAGTCGAAGACAACTGAAAATTCATCACGAGTCCAAATCCAACATTCTACAATTTTTCCGGTTGGAAGAGGGAAGTGAGGGATCCTTTCGAAAGGCATCTGGAAAGGTGGTTCAGCTATGTGAGATTTTTGCCCACTCAACCCACACTCTCCTTCATTGTGGGAAGGTCCGCTGGAAACGACGAAAACCTCGGACTATTCTCGCCAGGTAGAACGAGGGAAGACAAATAAAAAAATCGACAAGAAGAGTAGAAGAGAGGAAAAAAGGAAAAGCGAAAAGAGGGAAAAGAAAAACAACGATTATACTTGGACAGAACAAAGAGAAGGGAGAGAATATGGGATGATATGGGCATTAACTCCTGACAAGAGGATGATAAAGGTTTGAAAGTCAAATTGAGATGTAGGATATAGGAGTCATAGTGAGAGGGTAAAATCTAAAAGGTAGGATCTGAGAAGGGAGAAGGGTTAGAAGAAATAAACGGTAATGTGTCTGAAGAAATGGCAGGTCGTAAGTACAGGATGAAAGTGTGGAAGAAAAGCTTTTGGGAATGAGAACGGCAAAACAGAAAGAAAGGATAGAAACTGTTCTTGGCCAACGAGAACAAGAAGAGAGGCATGACTGGATCATTGAAAAGATGAAAAGCATGAAGATAGGAATCGTGAGAAAGGAATGAAAAGGCGTAAGGTATCCAACAGGAAACATCAGAAGTTGGAAAGTTTAGTTTGGAGAGTTGATACTGGCTCTAATACTATTATTTTAGAAACCTGACTGTACCTCTTAACATCAAAAAGGGCCTCAATTATACAGGTCATGTCACAGGTATGACGAATTCAAGATTTAACAAACTCGATATAATTTCATATTATGTTTCAAATAATTTTATTCTGGATAAGTTAATAGTGTGGAATCAGAAACTTTTGGGAATTCATTTCTAAAGGTTTTCTTCGTCATCTCAAAGTTATTGTTTTTGTGTAGAAGATGTCTTAACTTTGTCCTCACAATAAAATATAGAACTTCATAATTCATGGTGGACTTGTTTTATTTGATTTGAATATCTCCTTCTTTCCTTTCCCAAATTCGCTGGGATTTAAAATAATGTTGTTATTTATAAATGAATTCAACGCGTTATTTACTGAATTATTTATGTAGTAAATAAAAATAATTTCAAAGAATAATTAATTGCTCAAATTCGTGTTGTGTTTTTTGAGCATCTTTTTATATGTTCCCCCTAACTTGCTACACATTTTTGACTTTTTCCCACACAACTAGGTAAAAATTGGTCGATATGTGCGCCTTTTCCCAATTGATAATGCATTCATGAATAGTAAAGTTTGGGCCTTCATTGACAGTTAAATACACTTCATGAGTACTGTAAAGCAAAGTACTGCCAAAACTTGCCAATTAGAGGGGTACTTTCTAGCTCATTATTTGATATTTGGCGTCTCCGACTAAAAATATCCTATGTGTAGAACTGTGTAACTACACTGATATGCTGACTATTCAAAAACAACAATGCGTCTACTAACAATATAACAACCAGAACAACATGTAAGTTTACGTTCGCTTAAGCCCTTAAGTAGTAATATGTTTCGAGCCCTATGCAAGTAATTCTTCAAATTATGGTGTAAATGTGTTCTATTGCCCTTTTTAGACATATTTCTCTATAAAAAATCATCACCTCTTGCCTCCAACCCTTATGTTTGTCAAAAGACTAACTTCTTGACGTACATGGGACAAATATGTCCCTGTTATTAAAAGGTGTTCCTATGGTTTATTTTGGACTGGAATGATGCGAAATCAGGCTTAGGGGGATTCTAAAGTCAGGCTATTACAATATTATGTTTTTTTGTTAACTCCTTTCACCCGGTCACGTGGTAGTACAAGAAAAACCTTTTTTTTGTGAGCCATGGTCGTTTCTGTTCTATGTCAAATTATTACCACTAAAAATTTTTTATAATTTTTTTTTCCCAGTAATTATTATTTAACTTAAGTCGGTAGATTAGAAAAATCGACATGCCTTTGAAAAACATGCAGAAATAAGCTAAATATAACGTCGTAAATGCGTTGAGACATATATATTGTTATTATATTTTTTGGCAAAGGTGTTCTAATCGCAGGTGGATTTTCTCGTAAACAAATTTAACTTTGAGAATCTACAAAATCAATGATTGGTTGATAGGAAACAACTTCGAAATTTCTTCTGGAGTTGTCAATGACTCGACGAGTTTCGACAGGTAACTTGGAAACGGCAATATGTGCTAAAATTCAATCTCCAAATCCGGAATTTTTAATTTTTTGAAGGCTTCAACACTATTGTCGACATTTTCAATGAAAGAACTCAACGACCCGATGGTTTTCTTGTTTTAAAGGTTTGAAATTTTAAATTTAATCCAAATGAATATATGCTAATATTCTTAAGTCATCGAATTTGTCTAAAAGAGCCTGCCATAATATTTCATAATTGTCTGCTATAGGAGGGATGCCTTGACATACCGGCCAGGTCGTTTCCCAATAAACCGCAACCAAATAATGGACCTTTTCGAAATTGGTTCATTCGATGTTATTGTGAAATAAATTTTGAAAAGATTCTTTAAATAACGGCCAAGATTGGATCTCACCAGTGAAATGTGGCAGCGGAATTTCTGGTAATCTTCTGACAGGCTATTTTCTTGGTTTCTTTTCGGGCTTGAATTTGGACTGGCAATGTTTGAAGCTGACTTCGAGGTCAAGTGCAATACAGAGATCTTCGACGGTATCACTGAGATTGAAGTCAAGGTAATAGTATAAAAAAGAAGAGAAAATTTAGAAAAATTAATTTAGGCATTCGGCTGTTCCCTGATCTTCCATGTCTGCAGCGGCGAACCCAACACAACTGGCCGCCTAATGTGTCTGCCTCATCCTACCCAATCAAAAGCTATAATTACATCTGGGCTTCATTGACATTGTACGGCCCTGAGTCAAAAGAGGTGACGAAGACTGGCCTGATCATTATAGTGGTTTGTGTCTCTTGAGGCGTCGCTGGTAGTGTGGTAATGAAGGGACGATGCAGAAAGATATCAACATGATACTCGCCTAAATTTAGTTTTGAATTATCCCAGAGCTTTTTAGAACCAAAAGAGGTGTTTTTAGTAATTAGAAAGGCTGCAGGGAACAATGAAGAATGAAAAATACGAAAATAGTATTCTCGAGGCGGTTCATGAGTAGACTTGGTTGAGCAAAGTTGGAAAAATACAGCTCTGGAGTATTTGTCCGCGCTTTCTAATTCCTACGTTGGAATTTTTCAGGATGCATTTGAGAGCCCAGAATTTCTCCTGCGCACCTCTATTTCTGTTCTGTTCTTAAAACTTATTATTTGTTCTAAATATATAGTTTGTTAGACATATGTCAGTGCTTTTCCGTCCAGCTGAATTACTGGTTTGGTGCCGTTGATTAGGACGACTGTCTTCTTTTCGTTAATTTTTAGTCCTGCTTTTTTTTGAAGCGGAGGCTAGTTCCACAATCATTTTCTCCAGCTTTTCGCTTGTAGTGGCAAAAAGTACTATGTCATCAGCAAACCTCAGGTGCGTTAGCCGTCGTGTGTTCACCTTCACACCGTATCTCGGGCAGTTCCAGTTTAGACTGCTGCACACTTGTTGTAGGACGCAGTTAAAGAGAAGTGGGGAAAGTGGATCTCCCTGTCGTACCCCTCGACGAAGATGAAAATAATCTCCCTTTCCATCCAAGACTATACGAGTCATATTGTTGGCATAAATGTTCCTAATTAGCCTTATATACTCGGGGGGAACTCCCTGTGCCCATAACGCGGAATACATGTACTCGTGAAGGATTGTGTCGAATGCCTTTTCGTAGTCAGTAAAAGCCATATATAATGTTAGACTGTATTCTAATGATTTTTCTATCATTTGGTTAACAACATATATGTGGTCAACCGTGGAGAAGCCCGTTCTAAATCCCGCTTGCTCCATTGGTTGGTGTTTCTCTAAATAAGGTTTTAGTTTCGCCTCTAATGTTTTCATAAAAAATCTGCTGGCCGCCGATGTTATACTTAAAGGTCTGTAATTTGTCAAATTATTAAAATCCCCTTTCTTGTGCAGCAATATTATATTTGATTTGGTCCACTCAGTGGGTGTCTTCTCCATACATGTTATTTTATTAAAAAGTTGTGTCCAACATTGCTTAAGAATTGACCATTAGTTGCGTATCATTTCGTTAGTTATTTTGTCATTACCGGGCATCTTTCCTTTTTTGAGTCCACTTAACACATTTTCAATGTCCTGTTCGTTAATCGTGATCCTATCAGTGTGATAGTCTATCGGAAAAGTTTCCGGTTTCTCAACGTCGCCCTTATTTGAATATAATTCAATGCAAAATGTCGTTGCTATATTTAGAATATTCTGCCAATCTGCTGTCGTATTGCCCTTTTTGTCCAGCAGGCCAGTAATACATTGAGTACCTGCTCTTAGTTCTTTCTTGATTAATTTAACATTGTAACTGTTGTCTAGAAAGTTATTTATAATTTGATTTGTTCTGTCATTTATGTCTTTCCTTATATAATAACGCACCGCCTTGCATAAAAAGTTCAGCTCCAGTCTCTCATTTGCAGATCTGTGACTTGTTCTCTTTAGATTATCCCTCAATCTTATGAGGTCTCTTGTCCTAGGCTGGATGACATTCATTCTTGCTTCTATCTGGATGCTTTGGAAAAGGCGTTATAAGTACGAGAGGCTAGTGTTTCATAATATTTGTCCAAAGAGTATTTAGAGCTGTTTGCTTCCAGTTCGTTTTTTATGTCGTGCAGGTTTTGTGTCAATTCGATGTTGTCTTCATAGTTTGTTTGTACACAATTCAAATTCCATATTCGTTTTGGTCTGACTCTTATAGAGGCGTCATTTAGCTCGATTTTGACTATTCGGTGGTCGGATTGGAATAGAAATCTGCTGCCGATGTCAATGTTTTTTATCAGTTCTTTTCGTCTTGTTAAAATGAAATCAATTTCTGTTTTGTCCCTGCCGTTCGGTGTGAGCCATGTCCTTTTTTGCCAGGTCGTTTCTTAAAAAAAGTATTCACAACCAACAGTTTATTTTCCTGACAGAAGGAGATCAGTTTACCTCTTTTGTTTCTGCATTTAAAACCATAAGGACCAAGAACGATTTCGCCTATGTTTCTTTTACCCACCTGACTGTTAAATCGCCCATTATTATGAGTTGGTTCCTGAAATTGATTTTTTCCTTGTTTATTATATTCGTCAGGTCGTAGTAAAATCGGTTGCATTAATCTCGTCTGAACAAGATGTTGGTGCGTAAACTTGAATTAAAGTCAACGACCTATCTATTCTGGTCTTTACTTGCAACAGCGCAATTCTATCTGTGAATCCTTCGAAACGAATGATCCGGTCCTTAATCGTCGGTTTCATTAAGAAACCTACTTCTCTCTGGCCATATTGGACACCCTTGTAAGTAAAAATAAAGCCGGATTTTCTGACTTCTGTTTTTCCGATCCTTATCTGACTTTTGAAATTCCCAGAATGTTCACGTTGCTTTCCGTAAGCGCGTTTTCAAGTTCGACAATACGACATTCCGATCGGAGAGTTCTAACATTTAGTGTAGCGACGGACAACGGTTTTTCTTGTGGATTTTTCTTTTGGGAGGAAATTGTCTAAGCGGTCCTCGGTGACAAGCCGAACTGACCTCCTGAATTCATGACGATGTTTGTGTTTATTTCATTTTTTATGTTTGTTTGTACGACGTGCTTTGTTAATGTTTCTTGTTCAATTCGGTCATTGAATTTGATCTTGTAGAGCGCAGCTATCGAGTTTTTTTGTTCGTGCTGTTTTTGCTGTTTTTTTGTCTGTGGTTTTATTCCTTTTGGCGGTATTTGATTTCCCTTTTTCTTTTTCCTTCTCTGACGCCACTCCTGCTTCCGGTCTAGTTTTGCTCACATCCCGTTTCCGTTCCTTACGTCTGTCTGTTTTAAAATCCTTTACGATAAGCTTTATTAAGGCAAATTTTCCTTTGTTTCTGACTTCAATAAACTCCGGTTTTAGCTGTTTCCTCTTGTTTAAAACTGTAAGAAACCCTAACCGAGGGACGATCAAACAAGGCATACAAATAAGAGACACCAAACTTCTTATATATGTATTTTATTGATCTTTTCTTACATGCGCTTAATACAATGTTTGAGCCGTCTTGGTCGACAATGATCATGTACCGGAGCGAACGTTCCTGAACCAACGACTTATTACGACTGATTCAAACTCCAAAATTAACAAAAACAACGTTTATGCTTTGATCAGACACCTGCCTTGTGGTTCTCCAGCGGCGCCAAACCAAGCGCGGGTGTTTTCTCATCAGGCTATCAGGCTTGTTGTTCGATTTACTCGAACAAAAACCTTTGCTGGGAAATTCTCCGTAATATAAATGGTTGACTGCTTTAATTTGGATTTATTTTTTAAAATTTCCAATGTTTTCTTTGACGAAGTGAACTCCACGAGCACAGGCCTACTCTTTTAGAATTTTTTCTTCCCCAGGCGCCTAGCCGACTCAATGTCCTCTTCACTTATGAGGTTGTTATAATTCTCGTTCAATTTGGTTACTATAGCCTTTTCTAAATTTACTCTCTCCGCGTGATCATCCTCCTCATCTAGTCCATGGACTATTATATTTCTTTTTCTAAAAAATTAATTTTCGATTCCTGTCTTTCCATTTTTTCGTTTATTTCTTCAATAAGTTTTGTGAAATTTTTCATCAATTCTTCGATTTTCTTGTTAGTATTATCATTTGTTTCTTTTTTAATGTCGTTCAAGAGAGCAATCAAATTATTGGTATCCATTTTAAATAAATAAAAGAAAGAAATTGTACTTGCGATTTATAACAGCGACTTGCTATCTCCTGCAAATTCTTACTCCGCTGACATTTTATTTTATTTTTTTTGTTACAAACATCGCCACAGTTAAATTTCCTTGGACCTCCAATCATTTCTTGCGCTTTATTTGGTTTTATCGAGTTTCCTGAATTGGTTTCAAACTTTTGGCTGACAGTGTATGTGCATATAAAAGTATCAAAACAACAGTATTCCAAGCAAAATGAAAAAGAAAAAACTCTTTTTCTTTCTTACCTTTTATTACGAAGTCGTAGATGATGTGAACACGTAAGAAAAAGGAGAAACCTGGGGAAATCTGTTTTTCTCAGGATTGTGCAAAAACCTTTTTGGTGTCCTTTAAGAGGGAACTTTCACACTGTTTTGAAGTGGGTCGGGTGGGTGAGGCGTTTACGACAGCGGTCGTTCAAAAAACGCATCCAGGTTAAACCTCAAGACACGGATGAAAATTTTTTTTCTTTCTCTTATATTAATATATTTTTGTTATTTGTAAGTGATTTTGGCAGATACTTTATTGTC
This sequence comes from Columbicola columbae, assembly GCA_016920875.1. NCBI lineage: Eukaryota > Metazoa > Arthropoda > Insecta > Psocodea > Philopteridae > Columbicola > Columbicola columbae. Next base: position 94,811 of record JADMLL010000051.1, read on the forward strand.
ACACGATTTCTATTGTTACAGTGTGCCTCTACATAAAAAATAAGCAAAACCTCATCATTGCTGATTTGGCCAACTGTCTTATGCTGCTTACTTTGAACTTTCCAAATGTTTGCCTTTGGCTTTATGACTCCTTTTTTTAATGTAAAATCCTCAACTATTCTTTATCCCCCAAAATCACCCGAGGACTAGACAGAGTCTTGTATTACGTAATAGATGTCAGTCCGTAAGAGAACTGTGATGAGTAAGTAATCGTTGATTAAGAGGAGTTGAAAGAGAATGGAAAGTGTTATTATTAATTACTGAAAGTTGCTGAGAGGATAAATCGAAGTTAGAAATTGCTGAAATGTATTCCGATTGATATCACCATTGTTAACAGTGATATCAATGATACGAGGACTTAAGTTTGGGTTTGAAAACCAAGATGATGATACCCCAGTGAATGCAGGAACGAGTTCACTGGGTCTGATGAAATAGTAGTCGCTTGGTACAGGGTTTGGTTATACGATATTAAAATCATCATCAGTAAGACTTGTTTTTTCTTTCCTTTCATTTTTTCTTCATTCTTTAGTTTCATCTATTCTACTTTCATTTCACGTTTCTCTCTTGCATTGTCGCTTTCGTCTCTGAACCGTCACATCAAAATGAGAACGCGTATTCTCCGCTGTTACGTTCTCCTGGTTCTTCTGTATGACTGCGAAGGATGGACGTTAACGAGGGCTTTAAAGAGAATAATTGAAGCCTTTGAGATTTGGCTTTACCGCCACAAGCTTAGAATAACCTGGACGAGACGAATGATCAACGTGGATACCGTCAACCCGTATGGACAAAGAGAAGGAGTTGCTGTAGGAACTTAAGCGCCGGAAACTGCAATACTTCGGACACGTACTGCGAAACAATACATACAAACTACTCCAGCTCATTATGGGGAGGAAAGTAGAGGGAAAGCGACGGTCCGGAAGACGGTATGCTCCGTGGCTTAAGAATCTAAGGGAAAGGTTGGCCGCCCTATTCCGAGCGGCAGCATCCAAGGTCGCAATAGCCCTGTTGATTGCCAATCTTTGACGCGGACACTGCACATGATGATGATGATGATTGTTTTCGGAGATGTGACAGTCTAAACTTCGGACTAAGTCTCTCTATTACGACCAAAAACTACTTGGTGTTTCAATTCGAAGGTAACAATGCTGGTATTATTTAGTATACAACAACTTCTATGTATATTGTTAAATCTTCTTCCTTTTCAATATGACAAAAGATTAAAAATGGAGGAAAGGAAATTGGAAAAAAGTTTATTAAAAGTAAAATAGGCATAAGTATCCAATACACACTTAACTATATTGAGTAGGTTATTATTATTAAAATTGAACAAAATTTCACATTTTATATTATTAATAATACAGAATAGATTTAAAAGTGACAATAATACCAATAGTAAAGAACAGTAATCATTTAACGGATTTCTTATGTACTGTTAATTAAAACAGAACGGAAGTTAATCAGGGGCAATTACACGATTGTACGGTTTTATTAACATTTTGACAATTCATTAAGCTAGAAAAGATGTACCTTGTGTCAACAGAAGTCTTTATAACTGCTTGAAACAATTCAAATTTATGATATCAGTAAAATGATTCATCCTCATATATAAGTGTTCAATTTTTTTAAGAAATTTTTTTTTTTTAGCTGATTGATTCATAATCACTGAACAGTAGAACGTGAATCTTTTTTTTTAAGGATGTAAATACTGGGTATTATAGTGAACAAATCACCCCGCTTTTCAACACTTTGGCCATTGGGCCATTTCTTTCTAACTGAATTCGGCGACAACTCACTATAAAAGCCTTATGGAGTTCGCCAGAGACGCACGCTTTGGAGTCAAATTCATTTTATATGGAATGAAATAATTAAGTACACAAATAAATTTAACTTTATAAGTAAATTAGTTAATAATAATTTAATAACTATTTAAATTAAAATAAACATAATTAATAATATAAATTAATGATTAATAAATAATACATTTCTGAATTTGCCTTTAAAAAGTGGGAGGAGTAGTGTAGTGGTTAAGTTCCTGACTTGAAGGCAAATGGTCATGGGCTCGAATCCTCCTCCCGCATCCTGTCATACCCAAAAATTAAGAGTGGAAAAACGGGATTAAAACCACCACCAACCTGTAAATTGCCTTTAAAAATTATTTACAATTGGAACAAAGTTACTGAATAACTTTCTTGAAAACCACGATTTAAAATCTAAATAGGTAATTTCAAAATTATAACGAAAACCTCCCATTTTTCTGTATTTCTTCTTCTTTCTTTGTATTAGCATTGCGTCCTGTATGAAAAGTAACAAATTTTAGACTAAAAAATTCTAAAGTATGGCTAACACTAAAACGCAAATGTTTACAATTATTAATAGCACTCAAATTAAATGTCTATGTAAAATATCCTGGACATTGATCACTGCAGATAATGGTTCATGGTGAGTATAGTTATATACTCTTTAGAGTTTCTCTTATTTGATCAGACACAACTTCCTTAAAACATAGCTTACTTTGTTAGTATGTGACTTTTGGCTATTTAATCAAATTTTTTAATCTCTAAAAAAATTATTTTCTGAATTTGATGTACAAAGTTTTTTGGTTTTTTTCACAAGCCACGTACTTGATATTTCTAAACGGTCACTTCAAACACTGTTAAACGTGACACGTATACAAACAATTCGAATTTACGGCCAAGAAAAGCCGATAAAAAACATCAAACGTTTCGACAAGGTACGAGCTGTTGTCATCATCAGTGGTAACTGACTACTGAAAAACCCCCAAACTTTACACATCAAATTCTCAATGAAGGGCCACGAAAGTCTTAACATTATTATTATTACTTTTTAAAGTTTTTTTAAATATATGCACCCACCCCGTTGGAGTAAATGGGCGGGAAAAACAAAAAAAAATTAATTTCTCTTTTTTTCAGACGTTTCACCATCTTTCGGATCGCAAAGCATCTTCTGCACTTGAAAGGTTGGTTTCGACTCAAACTTCTACTTTGAGAAAGAATTTAAAAAATCAAAAGAGTAGGGTTGAATAAACATAATGGATGGTTTGACAGGTATAAGGAAGGAGTGGATGAGAATATGGGAAAAAAAGTAAAAGGTCATATAATTAAAAAAATAAGTCATATTTTTACGGCAAATCCTACATTACCAAAAAATATTCCCGAAAGCCCATATTGAGAAGGGAACACTTAGGAAAAGGCAAGACACTTAAGGAAGAGGACCTCTTACCCCAAATAACCATTAATTTTTAAATGGTAAATTATACAAACTGAAAGTTAGGTGCTCTGCATAAAAGACATAAAAACAAACTCATTTCAGCCAATCTGCACAAAAAGCAAAATTAAGCGAACAACTTAAACCAAAAGAATGATGCAGCTAATCTGCACAAATAAAAAAAGCAAAAACTAAAAGCTGACAAAACCAAAACCCATCGAACGACTACTCATCGACCTTCAATGTGAATTCCTTCCTTGTGAAAACTTGCTTTAAAACTTTTACAAAACCATTTTCTGCTACATATTTATTCTACACATATTTAATACTAACCTATTTTTAAAATGTAAAAACAATTTTTTAAAACGGTCACATCGAAACATTGAATTCGTAAAATTGACAAGATAACAAATGAGCAACAAGTCCACACTTAAATTTCATGTTTAGTTTGTCGAGATTTAAGGCTCATTTAGATAAAGGTTTCGAATTCGGTGATTGTCGACCGACGTATTGGTAGGGATAGTCGTATTCGGGAGAGCTTTCCTTCTTATAGACGTGTCGCTTTTCCATGGATGAGGCTATTTGTCGTTGACGTCTGATTTCCAATACAGAAGGTGCCGGAATTCCTCGCCTCGCAGATCGTTTGCGTCTAGTTTTTTTTTCGATTCTGTGGAACCGTTTATAATAGTCACTAATGGAGGGAAAATTATTACGTCCATGGGATTAGAACGTTCGGTAGGCGTACGACATCTATTCGTCGTTGGGATGTCGTTCTGATGTCTGGATTTGATCTTGCAGGCAAGTTGATTCCTCTATTATGATTCCATGGTGATTGTCGAATAGGACGGAAACTCGCGACGTCTTGAGTAGTCCTGCGTATCTTGTCTATGGTATTTTATCCGATAACCACACTACGTGATTGTCCCGAGCGAAAAACGAGATCTTCCCGAGAAGACGCGCATCAGAAGATATCTTGGAATGGTCTGTAAAAGGTAGCGTTTCCCTCTCAATCGGAATGTGATTCAACGTGTGTCAATTTGAGTGTTCGTATCTGTTGGGGGGCCATAGAGATTCCATGGGAATATTAACTGCTTCTTGTGCCTCTTCATACTCTTGTGGAGGTCTTTTTGAACAAGAAATACATGCGAACGAGAAAGAAGAAGTACAAGACAACGATGATACTCCCTAAAATGATGAATAAAATAGTATATCTGGATAATATACTTTCACTCTATGTTGACTCCAGAGTTTTTGATCTTCATCAATGGTCGTGAAGACATATTCTTGAGTCGTATCACCTGAACCATCGTGTGCGGTCACCTCAAGAACGTATTTTGCTCCAGGAGTTAGAACCTCTAAAACAAAGTCATTTCCCGGCGTCAGATTATAGGCTCCCACAAACCAACTATCAGGAAGTTTTCTGCAGTTGATGGAAAAAGATTTGATTTGACAGGTTGGGGTCGTCCAATTTTCAAATCGTAAAACTGCTGACGTTGAATTTATATTAAGGAAATGAGATATGTTCTGATAGTGGAATGGGTTGAGAGCCCTTTGTCGCAACACCTCCCAATGTGGTGGAGTTCCCACTTCCGATTTTGTTGACAGCTGTCAAGCCGAAAGCATATCACGTTACGCGATGGAGCTCTTAAGAACGGGCTAAACCGACCTTTGCTTCTAAAGGGATTTGAATCCATTTTTTTCTTCTTCTCTATAGGCCGCAATAAAGCCCCAAACCTAAATCTTCCTTGTTCGTTATGTGTCCAATTAAGTTCAATCGAGTCTGGAGTGATATTACTCACCCATACAATTG